>JAJIBD010004370.1:0-171410 GCA_021461705.1 Cryptotis parvus
GGCGGGCCAGGGCTAGAACCACCATCCCTCCTGGGTGCCTCGTGAGTGGCTGGGCACAGGGAGAGCCGGTAGCACCTCTTTATTTTATTTTTTTAATTTTTTTTTCTTTTTTGAGTCACACCCAGCAATGCTCAGGGTTACTCCTGACTCTGCACTCAGAAATTACTCCTGGCGGTGCTCGGGGGACCATATGGGATGTCGGGGATCTAACCCAGGTTGGCCACGTGAAGGCAAATGCCCTACCCGCTGTGCTATCGCCTACGGCCCCGATTTTTTTAAAGAAATTTTTTTATTATACCACTGTGAGATATACAATTACAAAGATGTTCATGTTTGGTTTTCAGTCATACAATGTTCCATCACCCATCTCTCCACCAGTGCCCACTTCCCGCCACCAATGTCCCGAATTCCCTCCCCCCCCCTAGCCTGCCTTTATGGTAGGCACTTTTCTCTCTCTCTCTCTCTCTTTCTCTCTCTCTCTCTCCCTTCTCTTACACGTTGTGGCTTGTAATACATGCATTTAGAGGTTATCATATATATCTTTTTACATACTTTCAATTCTCAGTTCTAGGCTGGTATTATCATTTTCAACAATTATTAGTACACTGTTCCTTTCTCTGTCTGACCTAATTTCTGACTCCCCACACACTTGCAGTAGATTCCAACCACTGATTTGCAGTAGATTTCACCCACTGACAAGACCTCCTGATCCATGTTTTGCCTGGCCTTGGGTATTGGTATCATACTATAATTTTTATATCCCGCAAATAAATGCAGTCATTCTATATCTGTCCTTTTCCCTCTGCTAATTTCATTCAGCATGATCCTCTCCATGTCCATACATTTTTATTTATTTTTGGGTCACACCCGGCAATGCTCAGGGGTTGCTCCTGGCTTTGCACTCAGGAATTACACCTGGCAGTGCTCGGGGACCATATGGGATGCCGGAGATCAAACCCAGGCCAGCATGGGCCGGCTGCGTGCAAAGGCAACAGCCCTACCCGCTGGCCGTGTCCATATATTTATAGGTTAATTTCATAACTTTGTTTTTCCTAAAAGTTACATAGTATTCCATTGTGGAGATGTACCAAAGTTTCTTTATTCAGTCGTCTGTTCTCGGGCATTCTTGTTTCCAGGTTCTGGCTATTGTTAATAGTGCTGCTATGAACATAGAGGTGCAGACGGTGTTTCTGCTGTGTTTTTGGCCTCCCAGGGTATATTCCTAGGATTGGTATTGCTGGGTCAAATGGGAGTTCAATTTCTAGTTTTTGGAGGAATGTCCGTATTGTTTTCCAAAAAGGCTGTACCAGTCGACATTCCCACCAACAATGACTCATCCTTGTTTCCCTGCATCCATGCCAGCACTGGTTGTTCTTGCTTTTTTGAATATGTGCCAGTTTCTGTGGTGTGAGATAATATCTCATTGTTTTTTGATTCGCACCTCTCTGATGATTAGTAATGATGAGCATTTTTTCATATGCCTTTTGACCATTCAAATTTTTTTTTTTTTGGGGGTCACACCCGGCGATGCCCAGGGGTTACTCCTGGCTCTTTGCTCAGGAATTTCTCCTGGCGGTGCGCTGGGGACCATATGGGATGCCGGGGATCGAACCCGGGCCGGCACAGGCTGGCCGCGTGCAAGGCAAACGCCCTACCCGCTGGGCTATCGCTCTGGCCCTCAAATTTTTTCTTTTTGGAAGTTTCTGTTCATTTCTTCTCCCCCAATTTTGATGGGGTTGGATGTTTTCTTCTTGTGAAGTTCTACCAGTGACCGATATGTACCTTATCAGATGGGCTTTCGGTGACTATTCTTTCCCACTCTGTGGACTGTCTTTGTATCTCTTTTTTTTTTTTTTTGGGTCACACCAGGCAATACTCAGAGGTTACTCCTGGCTCTACACTCAGGAATCACTCCTGGCGGTGCTGGGGACCATATGGGATGCCGGGGATCGAACCTGGGCCGGCACAGGCCAGCCACTTGCAAGGCAAACGCCCTACCTGCTGGGCTATCGCTCCGGCCCCTGTCTTTGTATCTTGAACACCATTTCTTTTGAGGTGCAGAAGCTTTTTAGTTTCATGTAGTCTCATATGTTTATCTTTGCTTCTAATTGCTTTGTTAGTGGTGTTTCATCTTTGAAGATGTCCTTAGATTCAATGTTGTGGAGGGTTTTTCCTATATTTTCTTCAATGTACTTTATGGATTCAGGTCTTATATTGAGATCTTTAATCCATTTTGATCTGACTTTTATTCATAGTGTTAGAGGTCCAAATTCATTTTTACACTTAGCTGCCCAATTTTCCCAGCACCACTTGTTGAAGAGGCTTTCCTTACTACATTTTGTACGTTTTGGTCCTTTATCTGAAAGGATAGGAATAAAAAATAGTAGTTTGTCTCAGATTTCCCCGAACAGAGATCAGTAAGGGCCAGCCCTCCACCTACCCTGGGTGTTGATGCTCTCTACCCAGAATAAGGTAGACAAAAGGAAGATGGCTGCTGAAGGTGGGCATGGCCAGGAAGTTGACCTGGTGCATGTGCGATACGTGCCAGGCTGGGATGGGCTCATGGCAGGTATGCCCCGCCTTGATGGGCAGATCAAGAGAGATGGCGCTGTGTGAGTGCAAGATGTGCCCTGCCTACTTGTGACTGCACACCCATAGGCTAAGGAGCAATATACCTTAAATGGATAGGCTAGAGATATGATATTACAAACTAATTGGCTGCGTACTGGGCAGCTGCCGCAGACCGGCTCTATAGGAGATCACCAGGCTGAGGGAGGAACGGCTGAGGTTCACAGGAGAAGCAGGTACGGTGATGACAGACAGACTCCAACACAAGAGAGGTTGAATACTGCTGTGATTTATTGAGGGCAAAGCTTCTCTTTTTATGCTTTAAATGCACAGGTGCAAGATTACACCAGTTACTTTCTAGCAAAGGAGGTATTTTCAACATCAAAAGGAATTTATCGTGTTCACCACATATGACCACCTTTTGCCTGCACCTGTTTTTTTTTTTTTTTTTTTTTTTTTTTGCTTTTTGGGTCACACCGGCGATGCTCAGGGGTTAATCCTGGCTCTGCACTCAGGAATCACTCCTGGCGGTGCTCGGGGGACCATATGGGATGCCGGGGAACGAACCCGGGCGGCACACAGCCGGCCGCTTGCAAGGCAAACGCCCTACCCGCTGGGCTATCACTCCGGCCCTGCACCTGTTTTCTAACGTGGTTTTCTGACGTCTTTTGTTTTTACATTTTTCCATATTTTCCTCAAGTAAGGTACATAATTTCTTTAATCTTGATTTCCATAGAATCACTTACTAGCTCTATGCACCTATTTTTTTTTTGAAGTAAAATAGGTTTTATTGAGGAGGTTTTAGGTGAGGGGGAGGGAGAGAAAGAAAGGAAAGAGTAACGCGCTCAAGGGAGAACGCGGGCTGCTCCAAAGGTGGAGAGCGAGTAAAAGAGAGAGTACACATCTCAAGAGGGGAGATGCGGGCAACACACGTGCTCAGGCACCACATGTGCTCGGCCACATGGGCTCAGGCAGCATGAGTGTCCTTGCAGCATGTGCACGCATGCAACATGTGAGCCCAGGCAGCATGTGCGCCTCTATGCACCTATTATAGATTAACTTAACCTACTCCTAAATAGAAACTTCTATGCAGAATTTATTATTGTAAGATTGTTAAGATTATGTACTAGGAAGTGTTGACTTTAACAGGCCCAATTCTTTCCACACAGGTCTTAGGAGGCTAAATGTCACTGCATTCCCGTCAACAGGGGGACCCATAGGTCACGAATCCTCCCTTCCCACTAATGATGGAAGGCAAAGGCCAGAAGGCCACGAACTTTTCCTTAACAAGGACCGGAGACCAGCTCAGGCCTTGGCAGCCAGGTGCTGCGGAGGCGACTCCGTTGCCGGGCGTGGCAGTTCCCCCCTTTTTATTAACAAGACGCAGAGCAGCAAATAAGTCCTCTTTGACTCTCTGAATGGATCGAATGATGCCTGAAAAGTAACATGGTAATATGACAATAAGTATTAGGATAACAACAGCCAGTAATGCAAATACAAGAATGTATTGAACCCAGTTGAAGGGGTTTAAGGCCTTTATGCGGTTAGTGAGGGCAATAGCCAAGTCATCCAAATCAGATGAATCATCAGAGGCTTCACTCATAGCTGCTATATCTTTTTGTATGCTTTGCAAATCATGTGTAATAGATTGGTCTTGCCAAACACTCATCAAATGATGTTTGACCTTGTCCCAATCAGAAGAGGTATTATAAGGTAAAGGAGTTACACAGATGGCTCTGAACTGTGCATGGCAACGTGTCTGCATAATCCTTTTTAAGTTATTAACATCCTGTCCAATAGCCAAAACTACTTTTCATAAGATATTAGTCTTTGCATTTAATTTCTGATCTATAATGACTTGTTGTGATAGAGCGAATGTAATGTTCTTATTTAGATTATTAACAAAGTGTGCAGTATGTATTTCCTTTACTAAGGCAGTGGTGGCTACTGCAAAAGTTGTAACTATTGCTATAAGAGCAGTAATACCCAGGATAAGAGCAGCAACAAATCTGTTTGGTCTGATAAGAGACGTCATATCTGTTAAAACCTGAAGAGCAGAATTGTCATACCAAGATATGTTGGTTAAATGTACAGGAAGCATAACAAATGAAGGTCTATGAACCAGCAAAAAAAAAAACATCAGTATCAAATCGTCGTTAAGGAGAAATGCAATTAGTCAAAATACAATTAGTACAATTTACATGGTAGGAATTATTTCCATTAAAGCTTATTACAACATTTTTACTTTTCCCCCAACAACAAGGCATAAGGATAAGAAACACAACTTTTTGACAGGTATATTGTCATACTTCAATTGTACTGGGTGTTTTTGTAAAACTATAGTTGAGGCAGCAAGCAATCGATGAATATCACGGTGTATTTGATTTTTTACTGATGATTTTGCAACCCAAATTGGTTCCACATATCCTGGAGTAAACCAGCGAGTGATATATTCATTTGTAGGGCTGGAGAAAATATAACCATGAAATTTAATTTTGTTCTTTTGCAAATACTTTGTATAAAAGGAGAGATTGTTGATGATGAATAATCCCAAATTGTAATGTCAATATTTAAGGGTTTATACGGAATTGCAGCATCTGCAAATCCGCATGAAAGCCGTTCTGGAAATGGATTCACATCGCTGACCCAAAATTGATTATTGTCTCTGTATTGTCGCCTACAATTGGTTAAAGGCATTTGTGTATCGTTGTAAATTTTTTCATCTTTATACATGAATGAATCGCTACAAACTGTGTTTCCCAGATCCATCTTTGGTTTGGGTCAAAATCGCCATCATTAGTCCTTTTTATTTTTTGTAGGGAGAATCAGTGAGGAAGGAGCGAAAAGCAGTAAAGAAGCATCCCGCTGGTGGGATCCCACGAAAAGCAAAACAAATAGGGAGTGAGTCAGATTTTCCAGTGAAGTTTGTGTATATCTTGGAATATAATCTGTCAGAGGAATCCCGAAGTCCTCCAAGAATTTCAGATCGATTAGTGAGAACTTTAAGGGAAGTATTTGTCATCCATCCGACAGGATGCAATAGAGGAGGATCAGGAACATATGCCCAATATGCATTACTGGTTGCCGATGTAGAGGGTAACCCAGCAGAAATGAGAGAAAGAGCAGCTAAAAATATGAGCTCAGCTGTAGGCCTAGGCATTTGTTTCTGAGCCATCCTTTTCGCTTGAGACATGAGATTCTTGAGTTGTGTCCATGTTGGTAGGTGCCCTGGTTAGGGGATCCTCCTAGCGAGTTGGGCTGCAGCCTGTTGATTTTTTTCAAGGCTTCTGCGGTGCCGGCCGGAGGAGGCGATCTGGGACCCAGATTGGGGATTCCGCATCCTGTGGAAACACACAAGCATAGCCTCGCCCCATAGTAAGCAAGACATCTGGTCCCCGCCAAGTTCCAGTTAAAAAATCTTTCCATAGGACAGTAGCTTGAGCTCTTAGGGCTGACATTGATTGCCAATGCCTAAGAGCTGGAGTAATGCCATCATAATCAGCATTCAAATGATTTATAACAAACAGAGCATGATTTAAAAGATGATGTGGACTGTAATAGGAGTGAGTATCTTTTAGCCTTTGTAATTGTAATAGTAATAGCTGACGTGCTCTTTCAATAATAGCCTGTCCTTGAGGATTGTAAGGAATAATAATCCTTATAATTACTGGTGGTATGGGCGATTCCCCACTGCTGCAGAAAGGATGCAAAAGATTTTGAAACATAAGCAGGACCGTTATCGGTCTTAATATGCATAGGCTTTCCCATAACAACAAAGCAACGTAGTAAATGTTGTATTACATCCTTCTGGGCTTCTCCTGTATGAGCAGAAGCATACATGAAGTGGGAATAGGTATCTATGGTGACATGAACATATTTTATCCTTCCTAATGAGGGAATACTGGATTTGGCATATCGAACACGCATTGGAATTCGTTTGCCAAGGCATCGAAAATCAGATGGGCTGGACATGTAATGTGATTTGGAGACAACTGCTGGACTAGAGCCATTACCGACTGGATCCCACGGGATATCAAAAGATCACGTGGCCGCCCCACCTACAAGATGGTCAGACTTCCTTGTAAAGACCCTGAAGGAATGGTTTGAGGCTCTTCATATTCCTGAATCAACCAGATGCCATTGGGCTACATTGGCACGTGATAGGGTCCAATGGAAATGTTACTGGCGCCTGCTCGAGCAAATCGATGAATAACGGGATTCAAGTGATCAAGTGATCAATGAGGGAATATGAGTCACATCCATTTGCCAGAGACTCAGGGGCTTAAGGCCCCTAGGATTAACTCCCATTTTCTGCCCTCCTAAGGAAGGGGGACAGTTAGTACAGTCTTTGATAATATGTCGTGCCTGTTCTCTAGTTATTTTGAACATATGCCTTAAAGCATTGGCATTCTGATGGTGCATAGCATGGCTTTTTTGAGCTTCAACAATTGGTTTAATATGAATCCTAGTTAATAGATCAGCCATATGATTTCCCTGATGGAGAGGGCCAGGCAAATTAGTATGGCCTCATATGGCCCACATAAAGATTTTCCTGTCTACTCTGAATAGTCGTTTGTAATTGTTTTAGCAGAGGTAAAATATTGGAAGAACCAGACAATAAGGCTGTTTTAATATGTGGAAACAAGTTGACAACATACTTAGAATCAGTGTAAAGATTTAAAGCCTGAGGAAATGTATTGAAAGCCGTAATTACTGCTTTAATTTCAGCCTGTTGGGCAGACAGAGATTTATCACACTCTGTAATAGGTTCTTGTCCCTCAACATAGACTGCTGATGTCCCGTTTGAAGAGCCATCTGTGTAAATAGTTATGCCATTTGCCAAAGGAACTTGAGAACAAATATTAGGGAAAATCAAATCTATAGTTTTAATAAATTCCACTAATTGATCTTGAGGATAATGGTATAAGACTTGTCCCACATATCCTAACAATGCCAGATTCCATTCATCAGATTCTTTAAATAACAAATTTACTTGTTCCTTGTTGTAAGGTGTGATAATGACAGGAGGTTCTTTCCCAAATAATTCTCTAGATCTTATTCTTCCTTTATATATTAGTTGAGAAACCATAGATGGATAGGGCATAACTATTTTCTTTTGTTGGTGAGGTAAATGTAGCCATTCAAGAACCCCATACTGCCAAAGGCAGGCTGTGGGTGAAAATTGAGTGGAAAATATAAGTAAACACCATTGTTTTGAGTAATCTAATTGCTTTATTTTTTGCCTTCTCTAAAGCTTTCTCCACTTTATGAATACTATTTAGCCCTTCTGTAGTTAGTTTCCATTTTGAAGTAGGGTGGGCATCTCCTTTTAAAATTTCATAGAGACAGGCGGCTGGGGAGGCTGGAACTTGGCTTGCCCCCGGCCCAGCTGACTATGGGGCCCCCCAGGAGGGCAGATGGGTTTTGGGAGTGGGCCCGTCACCTCTGGGGGGTCCCGGAAGCAGCCGGATGAGACTCGCCCATCACACTAGCCACCATTTTCGCTGTCCGGATGCTGGGAAACTGCCTCACGACCAGATTAACAGAGCAAAACCAGTTTGAGCCCAGGTCGCGTGTCCACTTGCGGCCGCATGGTCCACTAAAATAGTGGAAACAGTGATGTCTTTTTTTTTTTTGCTTTTTGGGGGTCACACCCGGCAATGCTCAGGGGTTACTCCTGGCTCTGCACTCAGGAATTACTCCTGGCGGTGCTCGGGGGACCATATGGGATGCCAGGGATTGAACCTGAGCCAACAAAGGCCGGCTGCTTGCAAGGCAAACGCCCTACCCGCTGGGCTACCGCTCCGGCCCCAGTGATGTCTTTTAATGCACTGCATTCCACGAAGAGCAGGAAAGTTTGGCGGGAGGGAGAGATAAAGAAGAGAGAAATTACATACAGAACCCGCCAAGTAGTTGAGGTGTGGGAGGGGGAGGGAGGTGGGGACATTGGTGATGGGAGACGGGATTGGGTGGAGGGATGGGTATTGGAGCACTGTGGAACCAAAACTCTACATGGGCATCTTTCAATTGTATGTCTAGAATGGTGTAATAATATTTGAGGGGGAAAATGATAAAATAAAATAAAATAAATAAAATAAAATTTCATAAATAGGTTTTAAATCTCTAGTTGTAATATGTAAATCGCCACACGCGATTA
Organism: Cryptotis parvus; assembly: GCA_021461705.1. Classification (NCBI taxonomy): domain Eukaryota; kingdom Metazoa; phylum Chordata; class Mammalia; order Eulipotyphla; family Soricidae; genus Cryptotis; species Cryptotis parvus. The sequence continues at coordinate 8,726 of JAJIBD010004370.1, forward strand.
TTTCAAGCGCAGGAATGCTTGAGCCTAAGACACAGGTACACCCGGCAGAGCAGAAACCAGCTTTCCCTGTTGTGCGCGGCTGCTCAGCTGCGCGATTTACCTCCAAATTCAACCCACCCCTCTGAGAGAGTCCCACAAATTAATGAGAATATAGTGCCCGCATGGCAGAGCCTGGCATGCGTGTTCGATATGCCAAATCCAGTAACAGAAATGTTTATTTTCCTGACCCCGAAAGAACCCTTAATACGGCAGCAGTAAGAAAGGCAAACAAGCAGTGCCAGACAAAATTTCATGGTCATCCTAGGCTGCCAAAACGAAGAAGGACTAAAATGACTGTCTGTACTTTCAATGCACGTACACTGGCATCGGAAGCATATATTGAGGATCTGATGCTGCAAGCAAAAAAGATCAAGTACGACATCATTGGTCTGACTGAGACGAGGAGGCGCCAGTTGCCTCATGCTGTATTTGACACCGGAGAAGAATTGTTCCTTGGAACATGCGACGATGGAGGCATCGGTGGCGTTGGTGTCCTTGTCAACACGAACATGGCCGTAAACATTGATTCACTTGAATGCCTTACAAACCGAATAGGACGATTACACTTGAAGAGATGTGGCCCACTGCCAGCAATTTCTATCTTCATTGTATACGCACCAACATCCACATACAAAGAAGATGAAATTGAGAAATTCTACATAGAATTGGAGGAGTTCTATAAAAAAAGATCACACCTTCTACAAGATCATAGTCGGTGATTTTAATGCCAAGATAGGACCAAGAAGATCGGCTGAAAAACTCCACATCGGGACCCATGGCCTAGAATGGAACGAACAGGGTGAGAGACTATCTGAGTTCATCATGTCCACCAAGACCATTCATGGGAACTCACAGTTCCACAAAGCTGAAGCAAAACGTTGGACATGGGAATCTCCTGGCGGACAGTTCCACAATGAAATTGACCATATCATCTTCAATTGATGGTTTTGTCTGACCGATGTAGCTGTCGTCCCCAAATTCCAAACAGGATCAGACCACCGTCTCCTTTGTGCAAAATTCTACTTCCTGCAACGGGGGAGAAAAGGCTGCAAAGTTTAAGAAGAGAACTCCCAGAACGACCACCAACTGGGAACTCTTTGGCACCATTGCAGCAACATGGGAAGATACCATGATTGACGACATCGATGAAGAATACAACCGACTGGTTCAGCACCTCCATGATTGTGCGAAGAATGCTGAGAGAGAGAAAGACACAAAAGGATGCCTGTCTTCAGAAACTCTCGAGCTCATTCGCCAACGTGGCAAGGCGCGAGCCTCAGGAGACCAAATGCTAACATCCAAGCTTGCTAAATGGTGCAGAGAAGCGATAAAAGAAGACCTCAAAGACAGAAGAGCAGAAATACTGGAAGATGCAGCAGAAGCCGGGAAAAGCATTCGCACTGCCCAATGTCCTTCGCCAACTATAAGACCAAGATGACTGCCCTCCGACGCCCTGAAGGATCTATCACATCTTCCAGAAAGGCAATGGAGAAGATTATCCATGACTTCTACTCAAATCTCTTTGATAGTCACGTCCACCTGCCCACATACCAAATTCCACAGGATGGATATGTCATTCCCAACGTTCTCCCTTCTGAAATCCGACATGCCATCTCGTCAGTAAAGAAGGGAAGAGCACCAGGCCCAGACAAAGTCAGACCCGAACACCTGAAGAATCTGCCATCGGTACTCATCAATACACTAGCTCGGCTGTTCACACGCTACCTGTCCGAATGCAAGGTGCCCTCCCAATGGAAAACCAGCAGGACAGTTCTACTGTTCAAGAAGGGAGACATTCACGACATCGGCAACTATCGCCCCATCTGCCTGTTGTCTGTCATCTACAAGCTGTTTACACAAGTCATCCTGAACAGGATTAGCAGAACACTAGATGAAGGACAACCATGCGAGCAAGCAGGCTTCCGGAAAGGATTCAGCACAATCGACCATATCTACATGGTAACAAAGCTCATTGAGGTTTGTAGGGAGTACAAGATGCCACTCTGTCTCACGTTCATTGATTTACAGAAAGCCTTTGATTCTGCGGAGACTGAAGCAGTCATCGAAGCCCTAGCCAAACAGGGTGTTCAAACCCAATACATCAAGATCCTTCGTGAGCTGTATTACGGATTCACCACCAGGATCTCACCATTCTACAAAGAAGTGATCATTAATGTGAAAAGAGGGGTTCGACAGGGTGATACCATTTCACCAAAACTCTTCAGCGCCACCCTTGAGAACATCATGCAACAATTAGAATGGGAAGGAATGGGAGTGAAGATAGATGGTCGGCAACTACACCACCTCTGCTTCGCTGATGACATCGTTCTAATAACACCAAACATTAGCCAAGTGGCACAAATGCTGGCTGACTTTGACCGAGAATGTGGTAAGATAGGTCTACAGCTGAATCTAAAGAAAACTATGTTCATGAAGAATGAACTAGTTCCAGAGGCCCCATTCACTCTCAATGGAACAAACATCTCTGAATGCAGCAGTTATGTGTACCTAGGTCGAGAAATCAACATGATGAACGACCTAAAACCTGAGCTGCGCAAGAGAGGAAGAGAGCGGCATGGAATGCCTTCAAAGGCATCAAAGAAATAGCTAAAAGGACAAGAACCTCCAGCTCCGGGCACATCTCTTTGACTCCACCGTTCTCCCTGCATTAACATACGCCTCAGAGACCTGGGCCCTACGAAAGCAGGATGAGAATGCTATTCGGGTCTCCCAGAGAGGCATCGAAAGAGCTATGCTTGGAATATCACGCCTCACTCAAGCGAGAGAAGGAATCCGGAGTTCTGACCTCCGTCGCTATTCCAGAATCAGGGATGCTGTCTCGTTTGCCAAGGCATCGAAAATCAGATGGGCTGGACATGTAATGCGATTTGGAGACAACCGCTGGACTAGAGCCATTACCGACTGGATCCCACGGGATGTCAAAAGATCACGTGGCCACCCACCTACAAGATGGTCAGACTTCCTTGAAAAGACCCTAAAGGAACGGTTTGAGGCTCTTCATATTCCTGAATCAACCAGATGCCATTGGGCTACATTGGCACGTGATAGGGTCCAATGGAAATGTTACTGGCGCCCGCTCGAGCAAATCGATGAATAACGGGATTCAAGTGATCAAGTGAAGTGATTTATTTATTTAATTTATTTCCAAATAATTTTATTTTTTTTTTTTTTTTTAAGTATTTTTATTATACCACCGTGAGATATACAAATAAAAAGATATACAATTAAAAAGTTCATGTTTGGGTTTTGGTCATACAGTGTTTCAGCACCCGTCCCTCCACCAGTGCCCATCTCCCACCAACAACATCCCCGATTCCCTCCCCCTTCCCCAGCCCTGCTCCATGGCAGGTTCTTTATTTCTTTCCCTTTCTCTCTCTTTTCTCTTTTCCTTTCCTTCCAGACTATGGATTACAGAACATACATTAAAAGGTTGTCATGTGTATCCTTTTGCCTCTATTTAATGCTCAGTTCTAGGTTGGCATTAGTACCCTCGACTATTATTAGCACCCTGTTCCATTTTCTGTCTTACCTAAACTCTGACTCCCACACGTTTGTGATAATCTCCACCTTTGACAAGACCTCCTGATATATGTTTCACTTGACCTTGGATATTGGTATCATAATATGTACATATATATTTATGCCATGCAAATAAATGCAGTCATTCTGTATCTGTCTCTCTCCTTCTGGCTAATTTCGCTCAACATAATCTTCTCCATGTCCATCCATTTATAGGCAAATTTTATAACTTCATTTTTCCTAACAGCTGCATAGTATTCCATTGTGTAGATGTACCAAAGCTTCTTTATCCAGTCATCGATTTTCGGGCACTCTGGTTGCTTCCAGATTCTGGCTATTGTGAATAATGCTGCTATGAACATAAAAGTAGGGATGGTGTTTCCGCTGCGTATTTTTGGTTTCCCAGAGTAGATTCCCAGGAGTGGTATGGCTGGGTCAAATGGGAGTTCAATTTCTAGTCTTTGGAGGAAAGTCCATATTGTTTTCCAGAAAGGCTGTACCAGCCGGCATTCCCACCAACAATGGATGAGTGTCCCCTTTTCCCCACATCCACGCCAGCACTTGTTGTTCTTGCTCTTTTGAATATGTGCCAGTCTCTTTGGTGTAAAGTGGTATCTCATTGTTGTTTTGATTTGCATCTCTCTGATGATTAGTGATGATGAGCATTTTTTCATATGTTTTTTGGCCATTCGAATTTCTTCCTTGCTGAAGTTTCTGTTCATTTCTTCTCCCCATTTTTTGATGGGGTTGTTTGTTTTCTTCTTGTAAAGTTCTACCAGTGCCTGATATATCCTGGATATTAACCCCTTATCAGATGGGTATTGGGTGAATATTCTTTCCCATTCTGTGGACTGCTTTTGTATCTTAGTCACTGTTTCTTTTGAGGTGCAGAAGCTTTTCAGTTTCATGTAGTCCCATATGTTTATCTTTTCTTCTAGTTGCTTTGTTAGTGATGTTTCACCTTTGAAGATGCCTTTAGCTTCAATGTCGTGGAGGGTTTTTCCTATATTTTCTTCAATGTACTTTATGGATTCAAGTCTGATATTGAGATCTTTAGTCCATTTTGATCTGATTTTTGTGCATGGTGTTAGACACAGGTCCAAATTCATTTTTTTACATGTTGCTGCCCAGTTTTCCCAACACCACTTGTTGAAGAGGCTTTCCTTACTCCATTTTAGACTCATTGCACCTTTATCAAAGATTAAATGATCATGTGTTTGAGGTTGGGTGTCAGGATACTCAATTCTATTCCATAGGTCCACAGGTCTGTTTTTTATTCCAATACCATGCTGTTTTAATTACTACTGCCTTGTAGTACAGTTTGAAGTTGGGAAAGGTGATGCCTCCCATCTTCTTTTTTCCCGAGGATTGCTTTAGCTATCCTTGGGGGTTTATTGTTCCATACAAATTTCAGGAGCCGTTTGGTCAATTTCTTTGAAGAATGTCATCCGGTATCCTTATAGGGACTGCATTGAATCTGTACAGAGCTCTAGGGAGTATTACCATTTTGACAATGTTGATTCTCCCCATCCATGAACAGGGAATGTGTTTCCATTTTCTTGTGTCCTCTTTTTATCTCTTGGAGCAGTGTCTTGTAGTTTTCTTTGTACAGGTCCTTTACATACTTGGGTAAGTTGATTCCTAGGTATTTGATTTTCTGTGGCACAATTGTGAATGGAATAGTTTCCTTAATATCCCTTTCTTCTGTTTCGTTATTTGTATATAGGAAAGCCACTGACTTTTTGGGTGTTGATTTTGTATCCTGCCACTCTACTATATGCGTCTATTGTTTCTAGGAGTTTTTTGGTAGAGAGTTTAGGGTTCTCTAGGTATAATATCATGTCATCTGCAAATAATGATAGCTTGACTTCTTCCTTGCCTATCTGGATGCCCTTGATGTCCTTTTCTTCTCTGATTGCTATGGCAAGTACTTCCAGTACTATATTGAATAAAAGAGGTGAGAGGGGGCAACCTTGTCTTGTCCCTGATCTCAGGGGAAGGCTTTCAACTTTTCCCCATTTAGAATGATGCTTGCTGTGGGCTTTTGGTAGATGGCTGTAACTATCTTGAGGAAAGTCCCTTCAATTCCCATTTTCTGGAGCGTTTTAATCATGAACGGGTGCTGGATCTTGTCAAATGCTTTTTCTGCGTCTATTGAAAGGATCATATGGTTTTTATTTTTTCTTTTATTGATATGATGTATTATGTTGATTGACTTGCGAATGTTGAACCATCCTTGCATTCCCGGGATGAATCCAACTTGGTCATGATGTATAATCTTCTTGATGAGTCTTTGGATTCTGTTTGCTAGTATTTTGTTGAAGATCTTAGCATCCGTGTTCATCAGGGATATTGGTCTGTAGTTTTCTTTCTTTGTGTTGTCTCTCCCTGCTTTGGGTATCAGGGTGATATGTGCCTCGTAGAAGCTGTTTGGGAGTGTTTCTGTTTCTTCTATTTCCTGGAAGAGCTTGAAAAGGACTGGCAGTAGGTCCTCCTTAAAGGTTTGGTAGAGTTCACTAGGGAATCCGTCTGGACCTGGGCTTTTGTGTTTGGGCAGACTTTTAATTACTGTTTCTATTTCCTCGATGGTGATGGGTTTATTCAGGTATTGGAGGTCTTCTTGTTTCAGCCGTGGGAGGTTATAGGACTTCAGGAATTGATCCATTTCTTCTAGATTCTCATGTTTCACGGCATACAGGCTCTCAAAGTAATCTCTGATGATCTTTTGGATTTCTGCGGTTTCTGTTGTGATGTCACCCTTTTTATTTCTGATTCTGTTTATTTGGGTTTTCTCTTTTCCCTGTCCTTACAAGTCTTGCCAATGGTTTGTCAATCTTGTTTATTTTTTCAAAAAACCAGCTCTTGGTTTCATTAATCTTTTGGATTGTTTTTTTGGTTTCCAACTCATTGATTTCCTCTCTAAGTTTTATTATTTCCTTTTTTTTCTGCCTGGGTTGGGCTCCTTTTGTTGGTCTTTTTCTAATGTCTTCAGCTGTGTAGTCAGGTTATTTATGTGGGCCCTTTCTTGTTTCCTGGTGAATGCTTTGCAGGGCTATAAACTTCCCTCTTAACACGGCTTTTGCCGTGTCCCACAAGTTCTTATAATTGCTATCTTCATTTTCATTTATTTCCAGAAATCTTTGGATTTCCTGTTTGATTTCTTCTATGACCCATTTGTTGTTCAGCAGTGAGCTGTTCAGTTTCCAGGTGTTTGGTTTGACTCCCTGTTTTTGCGTACGGTTAACTTCCATTTTCAGTGCATCATGGTCTGAAAAGGTAGTTGACACAATTTCTATCTTTTTAATTTTATTGAGGTATGCTTTGTGGCTCAGCATGTGGTCTATCTTGGAGAATGTTCCATGTGCACTAGAGAAAAATGTGTATTCAGCTTTTTTGGCATGAAAAGCCCTGTATATATCCACTAGCTCTCTTTCTTCCATTTCTTCCTTCAGGTCCAATATTTCCTTGGTGAGTTTCAGTCTTGTTGATCTATCCATCGTTGATAGAGCAGTGTTGAACTCTCCAACTATTATTGTGCTACTGTCAATGTCTTCTTTGAGGTCTCTTAGCAGTTGTTTTATGTATTTTGCTGACCCCTCATTGGGTGCATATATGTTTAGTAGTGTAATTTCTTCCTGGTGTACATACCCCTTAATTAATAAGAAGTGGCCTGGAGATGTCCCCTCAGAAAACCCAGAATATTTAACTGGGCAGTGAGCATACATGGTAGCAGTGGTGGAAAGTGGGTGTGACTGCCAGGGGGTTCAGAAAGTACAGGTAGATAGGGGAGGTAACCCACCCTGATTCCATGAAGCCCAGAATTTCCAGCAATATTTTGGAAATGTACCAAATACCCCAGAGTACCTGACATTTTCAGCAGTTTGGCAACACTGTGGGAGCTCCATCTTGAGGTGGGTGAGTCCAGTTGTGGTCATGACAATAGCTGTTGTCATGTGAATGCCAGGATTTTCCGCAGGGTGGGAACTTAGCCACAACCCCTTGTCCCAGAGGTCTCAGCTGACAAATCATGTGTCCAAGAAATATTTTCAGCTAGTTGACCTCTTTCTGGATTTATTTACAGGTCTCTGGAGCAGGGTCCATAGATGAGCGTTCGTGGTGGCATGCAGTGGGACATGTATGTGGCTGCCAAGGAAGCACATAGCAGGTGGTTTGTGTTGCTTATTTGCTTACTTCTCCCCTAGCATTAAGACAATACTTCCCTGTGACTGAGTTCAGCTGGTGAGTGAATTGTGCTCATCTGGGGTTTGGGGGGCAGATGAAATTGTCTCTTTCTTCACTTGTCTTTCCCATAATATCTCTCATGTCATCCACAGGTAGTAAACTAATTACATGGTTTTTCATGCATTCAAAAAAGCAGAAAAGCAATCTTTCTGAGCTTTTAAGAATTGTATCTGAGATTTGTTCTAGCTACATTTGTAATGTTTACTGCTTAAAAGCATATCACAGAACAAGACCAGAGATCATAGTAGAAGATTTCACAAAGGGAGATAATACCAGGATGTGTAGTTCATTAGTGGCCACTAAGGTAATTTTCCACATATATACTGGAAATGATAGTAAATTTGTAGAGTCATCAATGAATCGTAGATATCATATGGAATTGTTTGGGAATTCATACTATTCTGATATTATTATGCCACTAATATCATTATAAGATATAATTTCAATGAAAGTGAAACAAAATTTTTTAAATCTTAAAGATATTTGATGTTATTCACTTGAATAAATGTCAAAAGTAAACATTTAGAGCTGTACAGTTTGTAAGCCTATATAAGATGTACAAAAGAATATATAAAACGTAATAATTGAAAACTATGCAGATTTTTCTGATGTGACAAAAATAATATGAATTATTATTGTTTGCAGTTTCATATTTGTTTAATTTCTTTTTTGTTTGTTTGGTTTTGTTAACTTTTAAACCACACTTAGCAATGCTCAGGGCTTACTTCTGGCCCTGACTCATGGATCATTCCTAACGTGCTGAGGACCATATGTGTCGGTGGGGGAACTAAGCCAGATTGGCCATGTGCAACTTGTCCACTGTGCTAATCCTACAGCATTTGTCTTTTAATAAATGAAAAAATTCCTCAATGACCTGTTTTATTAAATCTATTCAACAAATACAAAAAATAAGCTGTAGATTCTGGAAATTGCATTATATAGCAGCTCAGATGCACTTAATTATTCTTGCAACAGCATCCAGGTTATTGGTAATTACACTAAAACAAGATTTAATATAATTCTCCTTCCCTGGTGAAAAAGGAATAAAAATAAAACAGAAAGAAGGTAAAGAAAGAAAACAAAAGTTAAAAAAAATACATAGAATGATTTTAGTTTATCTAATTATATAGTAGTTATTAATCACCTGTTATTTTACTGTGCTAGTTTATTATTTCGTATACTGAGAAGATAACAGTGAAATGAAAGGTTAAGCTTTCATGTCATTCAATATATTACATTTTAGTTTGGATAAACATTATACTTTTTTGTAGGTGGCTGCCCACCTACAAGATGGTAGCAGACACTGAGTTGAAATTTTGGTACTTAGGGCTTTTCATTACCACGTTCCTGATTGCAGACATGGTGGTGCTTAGAGTGTCAAGTATATCACTGAGATAAGCATTGCAGGCAGAGGCCATGGCCACTGAGTACCACTGGGTTTAGCCTATGTTTTTAAAAATGCATATTGCTCTCACACGTTGTGGTATACGGGATTTTGAGACTAAGCTCGAGCCCATGCGAACAGGGCTGTGTCCAGCTGGGAGTCGGGACTGAAGGATGACTGTGATTGTGTTGCACGAGGTTTTCTAGCTTCTGGGAGCCTGCCAGAGGACAGGCCAAAGAGCAAAACCTGCCCCCACTCCAAGATGCCCCAAAGGGTGGGCAGGCAGAGACTCCGCCCTGCACCTAAACACCCAGTGTCCGCCGAAATCCCCTGCAGCAGTCCTAGGTGGGGTTGCCAGGCCTTTGTGGAGGGAGCCAAGGTGGGTGGAGGTGAGCCGCGGCTTCCTTAAAAAGCCCTGGGTTGGCGTAGTCGCTGAGTGCCGCATCCCTGGGCTTGAACTTGACTTCTCTCTTGGGTGGGGCTGTGCCCAGCTGTGGAGTCCTGACAGAGGACTATGGTTGTGTTGACGAGGTTTTCTGACTTCTGGGACCCTGGCACGGGACATGCCAAGGAGCAAAACCTGCCCCCAAACCAGAAGCCCCATCAGTCTAGCTCAGGGTGGGTAGGCAGAGACTCCGCTCTGCACCTGAATAACGGTGTCCTTGCCGAGGGCCCTAGCAGCAGATCTGGGCAGGGCCACCAGGCCTATGTGGAGGGAGGCAAGGTGTGGGGGAGGTGGCCAGGTCCAGGCTCCCTAAAAAGCATGGTTGGCATAGTTGTGGAGTCCCGCATGCCTGGACTTGAACTCTGCTTCAATCTTGGGTAGCAAGTTGAGAGAGAGAGAGGAGAGAGAGAGAGAGAGAGAGAGAGAGAGAGAGAGAGAGAGAGAGGAGGAGGAGATAAAGAACCTTCCTTGGAGGCAGGATGGGGGGATGGGGAAGGAAGTGTGGACATTAGTTGTGGGAATGGGCATGGGTGGAGGGATGGGTGCTGGAACTCTGTATGACTGAAACTCAAACATGAACATCTTGTAATTTTATATCTCACGGTGGTATAATAAAATATTTTTAACATATAAAATACTGCCTCAGTGGAGAGAGAGAAGTGAAAATTGCCTGCCATCAACGCAGGCTGGAGGAGGGGGAATCCATGTGGACATTGGAGTGGAGAATTGGCTCTGGTGGACGGATGGGGTCCTAAAACACTGTATGACTGAAACCCAAATATAAAGACTTTTGTAACTGATATCTCACAGTGTTATAATAAATAATACATATTAAAAATGAATTTCATAGATCCTCATTCTTAGTCTTAACCTTGTCTTCTTATAATTGTCATTCTAGCTCTTGTTATCTTCTTCCTATTCTAAAAGAATTCTTTTAAATGATAATAGAGTGGCCTGAGCAATAGTCCAGTGGGTAGGGGCGTTTGTCTTGCACACAGCGGCCCATGCCAGCCCGGGTTCGATCCCCGGCATCCCATATGGTCCCCCCAAGCACCACCAGGAGTAATTCCTGAGTACAGAGCCAGGAGTAACCCCTGAGCATAGCCGGGTGTGACCCAAAAAGCAAAAAATAAATAAATAAATAAATAAATAAGTAAATAAATAAATAAATAAATAAATAAAATTAAAAAATAAATGATAATAGAGCAGAGTGCTTGATTTAATATTAACTTCATATTTTTAAAACCTTTAGTCTGTTGCGTCTAATTCTGTTTTTTCTAAAGAGATTTTACTGTGTATTATCATACATTCTTTGTTTCCAGATATTTTAGTGTTGGGAATATACCCACGGTGCTTAAAGTTAATTCCCGGCTCTGTGCTCTTGGATCACTTCTAGTGGTGCTCACGAAACCACATTAGATGCAGAAGACTGACCCTAAGTTGACTGCATGCAAGGCAAGTGTCCTGCCTTCTGTGCTATTTCACCAGTGTCTTTAGACATTTGTACATAGGTAACCCTCTTTCTTGTAATCTAATAGCTATGTCTACAGCTGTAGTAGGGAATTAATGAAGGTTGAATATACAAGATCTAGTACCATCTAATATCACCAGGCACATGCTGAAGTGTCAGAAAATATGCCCATGCTTTGGGTTCTTGTTATGAAAAGGGGTATTTAAGCAAAAGAGTGTGAAAAAGTTGATCTATAAAGAATTAGAATATGGGAAAACAGCTTAAAAAAAGAGAGAAGCAAGGAAAAAGAAACTTCTCTTTGAATTTGCCCTTGTGACTAATTTCACCTCTGTGTTCATTCTGTCAACGATTAAAGAAGGCATTTGATAATTAAATATAGTATAATAAATTAAACTTGTTGACAGTTTAATATTTGCCTTCAATTATAATTTATATGATTCTTTATTAAACAAATATTTGCAGGAATCTACATTTTGCTGAGAATTAAGAACACACTATTAAACAGATAATTTAATTCCCTTAAGCATGCATTAATTCTTAGGAATTAAATGCACCAAGATTTTTTAATGTTCTTAAAGCAGTCACATAAAAGGCCTCATGGTTGTGCATATGAGTATAGTATATAAAGAAAATAATAACCTTTTCTATAAGAAATTAAGGAGTATATGTTTGCTCATTCTCATATGCTGAAAATACTATTGTAAGGATAACATTATTATAAAATTATGGAATACATAATCAGAATAAAATATATGATAATTTTTAATTAGTATGACCTAGATTTGAGGTTATTATCTACTGTAATTTTGGGGAAAACCTGAGACACACTACAGGGCACTTATTAGTAATGTTTACAGATATTTATCTTTCCATAATTGATGTCGCTCAATATGTAATAATGGACTATGTAAAAATGGGCTGTCAAAATGCAACAATACAATATCTATTTTTATGTCATAGGAAGTTAGAAATTCATATTTGAATTTAAGTTTTAATTAACAAACAAAAATTTTGTGTTTTTCTTATAGTGACTGATAGCATTAATGGTCACAAAAATTAGACATTTTAAAATATACATATCTTTTTGAAGTTCATTTGTTCACGTGACATCCCATTATTCATCGATTTGCTTGAACAGGCACCAGTAACATTTCCCATACCCTGTCACGTGCTAGTGTAGCCCAATGGCATTTGGTTGCTTCAGCAATACGTAAGAGCCAAAACTGTTCTTTCAGGGTCTTGACGAAAAAGTCTGACCATCATGTAGTTGGGAGGCCATGTGATCTTTTGACATCCCGTGGGATCCAGTTGGTAACCGCTCTAGTCCAGTGGTCATTTCCAAATCACATTACATGTCCAGACTATCTGATTTTCGATACCTTGGCAAACGAGTCAGCGCCCCTGACTCTGGAACAGTGATGGAGGTCGAAGATCCGATTCCTTCCCTCACTTGAGTGGGGAGTGATATTCCAAGCATAGCTTTTTTGATTCCTCTTTGGGAGACCTGAATAGCATTCTCATCCTACTTTTGTATGGCCCAGGTATCTGAGGCATATGTTAATGCAGGGAAGAACAGTAGAGTTGAAGAGATATGCCCAAAGCTGGAGATTCTTTGTCTTTTTAGCTATTTCTTTGATGCTTTTGAAGGCATTCCATGCTGTTCTCTTCCTCCTGAGCAGCTCAGGTTTTAGGTCATTCATCATGTTGACTTCTTGACCTAGGTACACATAACTGCTGCATTCAGAGATATTTGTTCATTTGAGAGTGAATGGGGTCTCTGGAACTAGTTCATTTCTTATGAACATAGTTTTTGCTGCGATTCACTGTAGACCTACTTTCCACATTTCCACAGCTGTAGACATATCTTTTCCACAAATAACTTCCACACTTTTGAAGTTATTTAATCCTAATTATATTTATTATATAAACTAAATCAATCATAAATTTGAAAATTAAATTTGGCTGAGACTTGAGAAAATGACAAATTTAAACTTTTTACAGTCATGGTAACTTAATTTTTTACATTTAAATATAGACATATTTTGATATACTATAATATTTAAATTTAATTATGTTTAAAAACTTACATAGAGAATGCAAAAATATTTAGGAACTATTTTGATCTAGCTCCCAAACAAGAGGTATTATGCATATTTTTTGGAAAATAAAGTAGGTTAAATTAATGCTCTACTAGATGATTTTATAGAAAAAATTTTATTATTTTTTATGATTTTACAAGTCTTAATTAAATTATATATACTAAGTATTTTCATTGATCTTCCAATCACATTCTAAATTATATATTACTAGGTTATTTAAATTTTCCTAAGCAGAACATTTTTAATAAATATAATATATTGGTTAGATTGGAAAATTATAAAATTTTGTAATTATTCTACGTATGCTATTTACAATGCAATCACAAATTCTATAGTTTATTTCCTTCTCTGATTTTTTTTTCCCTTTTTGGATCACGCCCAGCTATGCTCTGGAGCACTCCTGGCTCTGCACTCGGGAATTACTCCTGGCAGTGCTCGGGGACCATATGGGATGCTGGGGGATCAAACCTGTTTTTGGCTGTGTGTAAGGAAATCACCCGACCTGCTGTACTATCACCCTGCCCCCTCTGATTTTAAGATTTGCTTTTCCTTTTTCTTTAGATTCTGTATTCTGCAACATGAGGCGACAGCACTGGGTGGTTGGGTGCCCTGCAGCCCCTGGGCAGTATCCTTAGCCAAGTCTACGCTTTTGAATACTGACACTATGTTTTCTAGGGTATCAAACCTCATGCTCCATATTCTCCTCATCGCTGTCTTAACTAATTAATGTTTTGACTTGTTTTATTTATGGACCATACCAGCAATGCTCAGGAGTTACTCCTGGCTTTGTACTAAGGAATTCACCCTGGCAGTGCTTAGGAGACCTTATGGGATGTTAGGGATAGAAGCCCCCATGCGTGGAAAGCACCCTACTCACTGTCCTGCTTTTTGAAATTTGAGTAAGCCTATATTATTTGTTTTCATTATGTATTCACTCATTTTATGCTCAGGTCTTGTTCCTGGCTCTGTGCTCAGGGATCTCCGTGGCAGGGCTTGGGGGACCGTATGGGGTGTCCGATCAGCCTTGGTTGGCTGTGTGCAGTCCAACATCTTGCCTGCTGTGCTCCTGCTCCAGTCCCCGCCTCTGTATCATTTTAGTTTCATGATTTGCAGTCAGTCTATAAGCAATCTGGGCAGATTTTTGCACCACAGTGGCTGTTCTCAATGCTTACTCCTGGCTCTATGCCCTGGGATCACTCCTGGCAGGCTCAGGGGACCATATGGAGTTGCGAGGACTGAACCATGGCTGGCCTTATGTAAGGTTTAGGCCTTACTTGTAACCAGATCAGGGGTTACTTTGCTCCACCCTCAGGATCACTCCTTGTGGATTTGGGAACCATGTGGGTTCAAACCTGAGTCGGCCGTGTGAGAGTCAGGCATCCTACCCACTGTCCTAACTCTTGCCCCTGTGCAATGTTTTTTTTTAACTACCTTCATTTAAGTGTTCTTGCTCTGTAAAGCACATTGGGGAAGGCGTTTGCCTTGCACTCAGCTGACCCGGATTCGATCTCTAGCATCTCATATGCTCCCTGAGCACCACCAGGAGTAGTTCTTGAGTGCAGAGCCAGGAGTAACTGCAGAGCATTGCCAGATGTGACCCAAAAAGAAAAAAAAAGCAATAAAATGAAAGTGATGTTGTGCCAACTAACAACTATGGGTGAGTTGTCTCTAATGTTACATAAGAATGTTGCTAAAGTGTTGCAGGACACCTAAAAGCCCTAGGCCTCTGCATCTGTCCTGGATTGCCTCCTGCAGGTAACTTCATAAATAGGGGGTAGTCTGAATGTGGCAGTCTTATCTGACCTTGTATTCTGTACTGGCTGGTATAAATATTCTCTCCTGCTACCACAATCGTTGTGGGACTAGCTAGATCTTACCTGCATATTTACCTGGCCACATTGGATCTCTAAGTAATTAGACCAGAGAGAAATGCTGATTGCCTCCAAGCAAGCAAGCATAGCTCCCTGATAACTCAAAGACAAGTAAAATACAAAACTACCGTGAAGTAGACGAGATTCTTGTGAAGACTTGGAGAAATATTTAACTGGCATTCGTATAGTCTTTGGTACAGAAGCATGCCATCTCAGAAATTCCCTTCTCTACCCTATAAAAAGCATTTCCATGCAGATCTTGGCTCAAGACATTAGGTGAGGTACTGGGGAAATTACCTCAGGGCATTTGACCCTTACTGCCAGGGGAAGTTACATTTAGCTTTGCTTCTCCCAGCTCTGCTAGGAGGGCTTTGAATTAGCTCTGGGTCCTTGTAAACAGCTCGATGATCTCCTGAAGTTGCTACATTCTATAGAGCTATTTTCCTGTTTTCATCCTAGATAGCCCAGCCCATCTAGGCTAGGGAGTTTGGGCAGATTTCTTGTTATAAAATAAGGTGCAAGAAGAAAGAAGCTCCTCTTTTTTCTCCCCCTTTTGCCATTTCAGCTTCCCGTGGTGTTTTGGTTCTCCGTCCTCTCTCCATTCTTTTATGGGCCTCAGCACGTGGTGGCAGCCATCTTGGCCTACACCTGGCTGGGGCCTGTCTGGGAACCCAGAGTCCGGAGGTTTTCCCTGATCTTGGATTGTATGCCTGAATCTGTGATAAGTAAAAGTCTTTTAAAACTGCATCGGATTCCTGAGTCTTCTATCCATTCACCGCTGGCTTCGGAGGTAGAAGGGAACTTGCTTCCTGCACTGTCGAGGACCCCGATGGTGTCCCGACACTAAAGAAAACCAAGAGAGAAGAAGTTCACTAGCACTGTCTCTGAATTCTCTGAATGCATGTTTTTTTTTTTTGAGTCATACTACATGACAAAGCCTAGCAAGATAACCGTGTTTTATTTACTTGTTATGCCAAAAACTAGTAACAATTATAGACCTCAGTTCCATGACCTGAAGAATGGTTTCGGGCTCCTCCTGTCCCTGGAGGAAGCAGATACCCTTGTTGCTTGTGGCAGGGCTAATGGAGATGTTACTAGTGCCCACTCGGAGCAAATCTATGAACAATGGGAAGACAGTGAAACAGTGATACAGTGATTCTGCAAACTGATTGTATATTAGATCAAAAGATAGATTTCAAGAGTTTTCTCGCTTTCATTCTATATTGACATTTTCATGGACAAAATAGTCTGATTAAAACTGTTTCTCCAATGAATTTTCTAACTGAAAGAATCTAAGGGATTTTTTCCACAACCAAAATAGAAGCCTAAAATGTGCTCTTTTTTATGCCCTGGTCACCACCAAGTTCTACTTTAAAACAGATCATTTTCCATTCCCTCACGTAGCATCAAACTAATTATTTTAATCTTGGTATTTTACTGCACAGGTTAGTAAAGACCCAATAAATTAAGGGTGGTGTAGACTCAAGGCACCTCAATGCTTTTGAAACAACTTGATAAAGCTCAATGATCAACCCCAATGATTTTGAATTCTCATCAAAATGAGAAAACTCAATGAGAGAATTTCTACAAGTTCAGAAAATGTGAGAAAAAATCCAAACATTGAAGAGTGAAGTGAATAAAGTAGACAAAGTACAATAGAAGGACTCAGCACCAGAGCAGTTGCACAGGACAAGAGCTGTAACCTCTATTGTCACATCAGCAAACTAACAGAGACAGTGTTTAGGGTTCAGATACATATATTCACTACAGATCACCACTAGGGAAGTGCCTAAGTCCTCCACCGCTGTCCTTATGACTCTTCCAGTTCAACTTTTCTCTCTACTTGATAATCTTGGTTCTGCAGACAACAACTAAGGGTATGTCGTCATTGACTGATGTCTCTTCTACTTTCCTTATTCCACATACAGCAGATGAATAAGGTAATGTGCTTTTCTATTCTTCTCCCTCCAATTTACCGTAATTAAAATGATACTTAATTAACATGATACTCAGGTTTATCTAAGGTATAGTAACTATAAGATTTGGCCCTCATTCATAACAATGTAATGGTTGAGTTATACAGTACCTGTTTAATGCAAATTACTACTTAATCAAAGTGATCCATGCCATGAAATCTTATAAAAATCTGAATACATAAAATCTCAATCACTTATAAAGAACTTTTTTTTGTTAAAATATGTTTAAATTGACTTGACTTCAAGTCCATATGCTCTCTTGTTTCTTTGCTTGTTTAGTTCCACTAAGAGAAACCTGTGCTCTCCCTTAAATACTATATGTCTCTCTCCATTGACTTATTTCTAAATAAGAAAATACGTTTCGATAAAATTCTAATGAAAAGGGCATTTTTATAAACTGTGCATTTAGATAATTAATTGAAACATAATTAGAAAATCGTTTCTCATATCCATTTTTTTCTTGAAGGGCACAGCAAGCAGAGCCCTAGATCTGCATCCACATATAATCTATGCTCAGACTCACATCCAGTGCTCATAATGGGCCAAGTGCAGTGATGCAGGCCAAGTGCAGTGTGCCGTTTGTCTCAACACAGCTACATGCAAGGCAAGAGCCTCAAACTTTATGCTCTTTGTGCTTCTACCATTCATTATAATACTTTAAAAAACTTCAGTAGTGATTCTCCAAAGTTTGGATCAGCAGTTTCTTATTTAATTTGTGTTTTTCATTTTCATCACAATATGATTGTGAATAGATTGATGGTATTACATTAATCATTTTCACGGATTTTGTCTTATTTTTTAAATTCACCAAGTTTTCTAACTTCTTCATGTATGTCATGTGTCGGGGAATCACTGCGTTCCCCAACAATACCAGGAAGCGAGTTCCCTTCTACCTCCTAAGCTGGTGGGGAATGGATGAAAACTCAGGAATCCGGTGAAGTTTTAAAAGGCTTTACTTTCGGAAGGAAAAGAGAAAGAGAGAGAAAGGGAAAGAAATAAAGAACCTGCCATGGAGCAGGGCTGGGGGAAGGGGGAGGGAACCGGGGATGTTGGTGGTTGGAGATGGGCACTGGTGGAGGGACGGGTGCTGAAACACTGTATGACCAAAACCCAAACATGAACTTTTTAATTGTATATCTTTTTATTTGTATATCTCACGGTGGTATAATAAAATACTTTAAAAAAATAAAATAAAAGGCTTTACTTTCACAGGTTCTGATATACTATCCGAGAACAGGAAAAACCCTGGATTTTGGCTTCACAGCTGGGCCCGGCCATGTGTAGGCCAAGATGGCTGCCACCACGTGTCGAAGCCCACCAGAGAATAGAGAAAGAGAAGCCAAGGCAAGCCAAAATGGTAAAAGTCCTTTCTCCTTTCTCCCTGCTTATTTTATAGTTAGAAATCTGACAAAACTTCCCAGCCTGGCCCATCGTGGGCTGGGCTATCTAGAGATGAATACAGCTAAACAACTCCTATTGAAATGCAGCATTTCAGGTGGGCCTTTTGGCTTTACAAGTGCCAGAGCTGATTCAAAGCCTCCCTAGCTGACCTGGGAGGGGCTGCAAGGTAAGTGTGTTGGATCTTAAAATAGGGCATGTCACCCAACAGTCATGCATTAGAGTTAATATTAGGATCATGTCTATTCAATTCATACATACATAGTATCACTTGTATCATTTGTCTTCCCTGTTGTTCATCAATTTGCTCGAGTGGGTGCCAGTAACGTCTCCATTCGTTGGGAATGAGGTCAGTCATTGTTACTGTTTTTGGCATACCGAATACACCACAGGTAGCTTGCCAGGCTCTGCGTGGCTCTGGGTTCATCCCAGAAGCCCAGTATTTTTCTTTTTCTACTTCCAGACCATCAACCACCTAGGGCCCACAGGGCAGAGCCCTGAGTATAGACAAGCTTGTCTCCTGTCTGTCACCTGCCTTTGAAGCCAGGCACCACAGCCACACCTGCACCACAGCCACACCTGTAACACCTCGAGGTTTTTAGACTACTTAGTAGTCTAAAAAAATTAAACTACTCATACCATGAAACAAATATTACTACAGCCTTAGTTCTTTCATGATAGTGTATTATTAGATCATTTTTAGAAAATAGATATTTTAAAAGCTATAACACCATGATGGAAATCTTTTTTTTTTTTTTAACTTTCTACTTTTTATTTTGTTCTACTGTTGAAACTATCCACTAAAACAAAAGTAGCTAGAACTAAACAAAGCTCAACATTTTTTTCTTAGGATTCATAAAATAATAGGTAATTTTTCTTTTGTTATTCAGAGGAAAGCACCACTTTCCAACCATGTAGTATCTGAATTTCACTTTCCAGGAGAGCATCTCTCTGCTATATGTGCAGGGAGGCTCGTGGATAGTAGTAGCTAGTGCCCACACGGCAAAGGCTGAGCACTCTCGCAGAAGGTACTCTATGCTATGTCCCCTCTTTGGTGTAGTATCAAGTGGCTCCTCTATCTCTTGACCAAAGCAGACTCTTCAGCATCACTCCTGTGGCCCCCCCAGACAGTCGGTAAAATGAGTATTAAACCTTCACAACTACCGACTTATAGCCAAGCTTGGTTTTCCTCAGATAAACGTGATGCCAACTATGAGACCCTGTCTAGGGCCTCAGGGATGTGGTTGGGATGTATTGGAAGAAGGGCTGATAATTAAATTCTCTTTTCTACCTGGTTATTGGATTTATAAAGCTTTTTCCTCCCCAGTACAAACTGTTTTCTTTCCTGGAGTAGCTCTTATTGCTTGCTTGCTTATTTTTATTTTTCTCTCTCCTTTCTTTCTTTCTTTCTTTCTTTCTTTCTTTCTTTCTTTCTTTCTTTCTTTCTTTCTTTCTTTCTTTCTTTCTTTCTTTCTTTCTTTCTTTCTTTCTTTCTTTCTTTCTTTCTTTAGTATTTTATTATACCACCGTGAGATATACAAATAAAAAGATATACAATTAAAAAGTTCATGTTTGGTTTTTGGTCATACAGTGTTCCAGCACCCGTCCCTCCACTAGTGCCCCAATGATGGAAATCTTACAAGCAATCACCACTGACTCGAGTGAGCTGTGCAGAATATTATCCATTCTTTTCAGTAAGGTTCATTCTATTCACACTGCAGTTGGCTCAACATAGTCATTATGAAACATTTTAGTAGCCAGAAAGCTACTTTTTGGCTACTAAAAAAATTTTTTGACATTTTTTCTAAAATGAATAAGCAGTCTTCTTCATATAAAGTCTTATTTATATAAAAAGAAAGTCTTATTTTTAAAGTAAGAAAGAAGAATCGAGGAACGTTGCAGAAGTTCTAAGTTTCTGTTCAATCGTTCCCATTCTACTCTTTATTGTATGAAGTACTTTATTTTGCCACTCTAGAAGAATTAATTTTCTTGATGTCCACTTGGCTTAGAATCAACATTCCGTTTTTTAATTGGACCCGCCAGGTGCTGTGGGTGGCTCATGGCGCCAGGGGCAGAAGCCATCCACGCCTCCCAGCTTACAAACACTGCTGGACACTCTGCTTTATGACTTCTGGGAGGTGAAAGATGTAGGCGAACAGAGAAGGTTGGGAAAGAAAAGAGAAAATAAGAAGAGAGATGAAGGGACACGGACAAACTCGGCGGCAGAGTCCGGCCCTGTACAGGAAGATCCTGGGAGGGGCCAGAGGGAAGAGTGCGGCCAGCTTCCTCGCGAGCTCAGAGAAGTGCAGTGTGCTTCTGCTGAAGGGAAATCTGGTGACTTTTCTCGTGCTGTAGGATCCTTTTCTCCCAGGAAGAAAAAACAGGGAACAAGTAGAAGTGGTGGAATTTCATAGCAGAAATAAAAGCAGAAGCTTGATAGATGAAGACGAGAACACAAAGCCCAAAACTGGTATTCCTGAAAAGGATTTGGAGATACAAGAATTTCACCTAGAAAAGGCTCGTTTGGAAGTGTACCAGTTTGGGATCACTGGTTATGGAAAAGGAAAGGAAAGAGTCCTGGAGCAGGAACGTGCCATTATGCTGGTGCTAAGGCTCTCAAAATAGTTATGTAAACTATAAGGTTTACATAACTATTTTGAGATAAATATATAAAAACTATAAGGTTTTGCAGGAGCAAATCAGAAAAAAAAGGCAGTCAAGGTAGAAGAAAAGAGAATTACCCAGGACACAGGTATTTTCAAGAAAAAGAAGTGGAAAGGGCAGGAAGACAGGAAGTCCAAAAAGAAGAAATCAGCTCCTAGTATTTTATCAATTGGACGTATTGACATACATAGTAAGCAATTACAATTAAAGCTTAATTTTAAACAGCCACCATAGGTGCATAAGACTATATATAAATAAAGTATGAAAAATTAAGATTAACCAAGTTATATGTTTTTGTAATTATATGCTATGTAACACTGAGGCTGAAAATACCCATAAATTTAACACACAAAAATGTCAAACAGTAGACATAAAAAGGGAAACGGCGTACCAAGAATAAGCCTGATTTTGTTTATTTGGTATCCCTTTACTGTGGCAATAACTTCTATATTTAGTGAAAAACAATGCAGCATTCAGGATGTAATGCATGGTAATTCAAAGCTTTATCATTTCATTTGAAGTTGTGATTTTATTACATAGACTTTTTCCCCTTAGGGCACAGTTATTCCACATATTACTACTTTAGCAGCAATTATTTAAAAAAATAAGACTTTATGCAATCTTTCTTGATATTTAAGTCCAGAAAAAATTAATAAAGATTGTATTGTGAAAAGCAGAGGTCAAGTTATTTCAATATACTTTAGAATTAATATTGCTTTGAATCTATGATATAAATAAAGCTCAACAAAGGCATCCCATTTTCTTGTCTCAGGGCAGAAAGAATCTATACTCAAAAAAAACTACTCTCTTGGGACTGCATTCAGGAGCAGCAGACAATTTTTACACGGCTAAAAATAAATAATTAAATAATACTGTTCAGAGAGTACCTTCTTATACATTCACACATAATAAATCCAATTTTAGCAGCATCTCTATTGAAAACAAATATCTTGTAGCTTTTACATTTTATCCTATCTGCACTTATATTTCTTTATTTTATAATTCAATTTTTATTGTAGGATGAAGTTTAGCTTTGGACATTTTAGAGTTCAATATTTACCAAAAATAACAATAAAGGATCCAGCCCCCCAAAAAAAAAAAAAAACCTTTAGTATAGTAATACAGTTAGTGCATTTGTTAACATTTACAATGTACATGTTAACATTTACATTAAACAAATGCATTTAACAAATGCATTTGTTAAAACTTACTTGTTTTGCCTTTGGGCCTAAGCACCACTTGGAAATTTTCTTTCCTAGATGATGTAGCTGTGGAACATGTCCTACAACTAGCTTTCTTTGGGGGAATTGGGGGTATGGGCTGGGGCCCATGCAGCTATGCCTAAGACTTTATTTTGGCTCGTTGTTCTAGCATCATTCCTGTTTAGGGACAGTATATGAGTGTGTGGATCAAACCTTGGTGGGCTGCATGTAAAACAAGCTGTATTATCTCTCTGGCTCCAACAATCAACTTTATTTGGAACAAGTTTTTTTCAGTCTTATCAAGCAACAGGAGCTCACTAATACAATTACATTGAGAGGGGAATCTGGTAAACTTTTATCCATTCACCACATAAATATAAATTTGTTGACTTATTTGAAGTTTTTTTTAAAGTTATTTTACTACAGCAAAGCAGTGGTTTTTCATGTTCATCTAGGGCCATAATGAAATTGGTTAGTATGAATAAACTGTTCAATGGGAATATAGAGATCATTACCAGGAGTTCCTGATTATTATTATACTTATTCATATTTTAAATGTGAATATTGAGACATATTGAGATATTACTGGTGCCCATTTGAGCAAATTGATGATCTATGGGAAGACAGTGATACAGTGATTCATATTTTAAATAAGAATCCCCCAGCAATATTGATTGTTGGATAGCTTTGTAAAGATACAGTACTAGGTAGAGCTCAAGCATGCAAGGCATTTGTTCATTATTTCTAGCTATCTCCTGCCCCTGGAGGTGTTGCAGGTGTGGCTGTGGTGCCTGGCTGTTTCTGCAGGTGGTAGACAGGAGACAGACTTGTCTATACCCAGGACTCTACCCCGTGGGCCCTGGATGGTTGATGGTCTGATATAGAAAAAGACTGGGCCTCTGGGATGAACCCAGAGCCACGGAAGAGCCTGGCAAGCTACCTGTGGTGTATTTGATATGCCGAAAACAGTAGCAATAATGGACCTCATTCTCAACAAATGGAGATGTTACTGGTGCCCACACTAGCAAATCGATGAACAATGGGGAGACAAGTGACATTTACTTTTCTCCTACTCTACTGCTCCTTTTGTCAGGGGTAGAGGGATAAAGGATATAGCTTACATGGGCCCTATGTTGTAAGAAGATTATCCTGGCTACACAGGATAATCTCCTTGGCCATACCAAGAACTTTTTGTTTCCCAAGGCTGCACCATCAGTGCTTTGTGGACCATGAAATGATGAGAGTTAATAAGTAGGCAACATGTAAACTAACTGAAGCACTATATTCCAGTCCCTCCAACTATATTTTTAATGGCAATACAAGATTCTAAAAGTATTTGAACTTAGGCCAGAGCACTGGTACAGTGGGTAGAGACGTGACTTGCATGCAGTAGACCAGGTTTATCATCTATCTATGTATCCATCCATCCATCCATACATACATACATACATATATACATCTATCTATCTATCTATATATCTATTTATTTATTTATGTGTTTATTTTTATTATATAACTATGAGACACACAGTTACAAAGATGTTCACGATTTGGTTTCAGTCATACAGAGTTACATGACATTATTTATGTTCCCAAAGCATTATTTTGTTTCTTCATAGCAGAAGCAAAGATCGCAACATGGAAGCTCTTGTAGATCCAGATTACAGATGGCAATGCTCATAATATAGTAGCATATAAAATTAGTAAGTATAGAATCTATTCTGGGATTAGCAGATTCCATCTTTTCTCAAAATTCCTATGTAGAAACTTCTCAGTAATAGATAAACAGACTGAATCAGAAACCCAATTGAATTTCTTATCTTTTATTACCCAAAAGTCTTAAAACCAAAGAGAAAAAGGGAATAAGCAGAAAGAAAAACCTCTAATGATATTTTTTAGTCAATGCTTTTAAAGGATCGGCTATTTGTTATTTCCTTTTAATGACTGAAAATAAACAAGAAAGACATCTGTTCATTGTTATAAACTATCCCACCCTATAGCTTTCTGCCTGAAGACCTGTTCAAACAGTTTTAATCAAATGATGTAAGCTTTATTAGATCACTCCCTTGATTGATCCGTTTTACTTTGGTTTTACTCATTGTTTATGGAACCAATTCATGAAGTTTATTCTCAAATAAAATGCTTCCTTGATTATATTGCACTTCCTTATTTCTCAATGCACAAGAGGGGTTTTTATGAAGTTGTCAATTATTGTTGTTAGAACAGCACACAGAGAGAATCTCTTAAATGGTTGCTTTAATTCTTGTTGAATATACTTATCTCCTTAACATGTGAAAGTTAAAACACCAGTCATCCCACTAAGATGAGGACATTTTTTCCTGACACTATCTATATAGTTGTCATTTTAGAACCATAAAAGACAGGGGTTGACCTTCGTATTGTATGTAGTATTCTTTAAAATGCATAAAGGTGGGGACCAAAAGTAAGTACATCGTTTAAGAGCCGTGTATCTTACCCCTGTTTTCTAAACATTTCATCTGTTGTATATTGTTTTCTATTACTCCTGAGAAACATGATTTAAAATTTAAGTGTCTAAATGTAATTGTTTAAAACCATTTATAAAATAAGCATTAAAAAATTTCAAAAATTTGATTTAGAATGGTTTTATTATGTTATATAATTTAGAATCTTTCTTATAATATTATATAATATTATTTAGGAAGCAAATATTAATTCTATTTGAAAATTTGCCCAAGCACTCAGATATCTAGATTGTATGGCACAATAATTTCTGCCATATTTTACCTCTATTTTTGTCACATGTTGCTAAAACAAAGTTCATGAACATACACTGATTCTGATGATGGACAAGAATTATGCTGCATTGAGAATGACAGCTGTCATGAGGCAAGGACAACTGTGGAAGCAAAGTACAAAGGAAATTGACTTAAAGAATGATTTTTACCACAGGACACAAAGTGTTCAATTCATTGTCTGCCAGATCATTATTTTTTGTTAATTTTATTTATTTATTTATTTATTTTTTTTGGTTTTTGGGTCACACGTGGCGATGCTCAGGGGTTTCTCCTGGCTCTGCATAGAAGGAATTACTCCTGGTGGAGCTTGGGGACCATATGGGATACCGGGATCGAACCCAGACAAGCATAGGCCAGCCGTGTGCAAGGCAAATGCCTACCCGCTGGGCTATCGCTCCGGCCCCGACTGCCAGATCTTTAGATCTGTTCATTTTTTCCTAGAATTTTAGTGGAAATTAATAGTTATGACAGGTGGCATAAAAGTTATTATCATCCTAAGAGTTCCAAATATATTAACAATAAATGCATTGCTTAACACTATTCATGCTTGCCATTTTGGTAAGGTGGTTAAATTGTTTAAATATCATATTTATGTTTTGTATGGACTTTATTTTATCATATAGCAGGTTTCTCTGCTTATTTTCTTATGTAGAATAATACATAATTATTTAATTATGTAGAATAAAAATCATGCCTGAGTGATTATACAGCACGTTAGGTGTTGTCTCAGGCCCGAAAGTGATTATACAGCATGCTAGGTCTTGTATGCAGCTAATAGTCTTTGATCCCCAGAACCACCTATGTATCTCCCAAGCAACAGCAGGAGTGATTCCCTGAAAGTAGAGACATAACTCCTGGAGACTTACAATAATAAAGTAAAAGCACAACTTTATACTGAGACTACTTAGGGTCGGGACAGCTCAGACAACTCTGTGACAAGATGCAGAGAGTTCCTAGCTTCTCCAAACCTGTTTTTTCAGGATGATTCCAAGCTTCCTTGACTTGAGATCCTTTGTTGGAATGTTCCCAAGGAATGATTGACTAATCTTTCCCTGGGAGGTTTCTGAAAGATCTTAGATGGGCTCACCTAAGATTTATTGAGAGAATATGCCAGAAGTGAAAACATTGCAAAGCCAGTGTCAGAGAGGAATATAAGAAGACCATTTCATCCATAATAGACACAAATCTGAGATGAGATAAACTGACTTAGTATTATAATATAGGGCTATACATGCTGATCTAATGTCTTATATATTATTCTCCAGTGCTGATGTCATGAGGCATTTGGGATTGGTATACAATGAAACTGGATTGAGTAGTGACTTTGTGATAATATCTTCCTTAGCTTAGAAGTTAGCTAATGGGAGTGCAGAATTGGCACCAGGTAAGACAAATGGAAGAACAATAAAGCTAACAGCATGTTGAATCATGAGAGAGAAAAAAAAAAACCTGTTACTTTCAGCTGCTGCTTAGTGCTATTTTGCTAGGCAAACTGTTAGCCATATAAGGATGCCATAAAGAATATCACTGAGTGGCTTCAACAAGTGCAGTTTATTTTCCTCCAGCTCGGCCAGTTCAATATCAGGTACCATAAGGATTGGTTTTTGGTTAGAACTCTTTTTCCTGGTTTGCAGATGGCTGCCTTATAACAGCATCTTCACAAGTCTATATTTATTTTGTAACATTCTACTTGTTATTTCATTTATAGTTCAAAAAATCACAGGATTAATTGTTACATCTTAATATTTAAAGTTTCATGAAAATGGTATTTGAATTCTAATTTTCTTTCTTTTTGTTATATTATTAACATTGACTTATTCAGATTTCTTTTCATTTGAGAACTTTTTACATATTCTCAATTAAGTTTGCTTAATTTCATTATGGTCATAAAACACCATTTAACACACAGCTCTATTGAATCATTTAAATTTTTTTTTCTGCTGACCTAAATTTAGATTTTTATACCATAGCCAAGCAAGCAGATAAAAGCTGTGGTTATTATTTGATTATAAGTAAGGTCATGTCACTCAAT
Organism: Cryptotis parvus; assembly: GCA_021461705.1. Lineage (NCBI taxonomy): Eukaryota > Metazoa > Chordata > Mammalia > Eulipotyphla > Soricidae > Cryptotis > Cryptotis parvus. Next base: position 35,866 of record JAJIBD010004370.1, read on the forward strand.
ACTGGATGATGTACAGGAAGTCTCATTTAACCCTAGTTCCCACAAGCAAGACAAGAAACCTAAATGTTACATTGCTAATACCTAGTCTCTGTTGAACAGAGATTCTGATACTTGGGGTTATGAGAAAGAACATCTAATGAATGAACGGAACCTGTAAAAGGCAATATAGAATGTGTTTCTTCATTTTACCTCCCAATCCGGTCATTTCCTTCTTAATTGATTAAAAATAGACTCATACCCTAAGAAAAAATTTTTCAAATGGCTGAAGGCACGAGTTGAATGGGTGATAGATCTCATCAATATACTGAAAACTTAATTTCAACTCTACTTAACCTTAAGGTCTTTAAATCCATTGAAGCATTAATCGTCTTGGGAAAGTCCCTCATGGTACTGGTTTTGAAATCTCTATTTACAGACTCCTGGGTTCTATTCTAGAGACACTTAATTAATTGAACTGGGCTTAGTCCAGGCATCAGGATTTTTAAAGTTCCCAAGTGATACTAAAGGGCAGCCAAGAGAGAAAACTATATAGAGTATTACTTTGTGCAAAACTAGGTATATTCCAGATACTTAAACTCATAATATTATCACTATGTTGCCACAGAGTTGCATCAATATTTTTAAACTGTTTAACCGATAACCTTAGTCTAACCTTACTACAATTAGCACACAATACAACAAAATAACACTTACTACAAACTATAAAAACAACCATAATAAAGGAAGAAAATAATACACAAAAGTTAATGAAGCACTATTTTAAAATCATTTAACCAATAACTTTTAAGCCTACCACATGAGATAAATGTATTTAATATAATTTTCCATTTACTCAGAGTATGACTAATCTTAAAACCGGTGACAAATTTTTTTGTTCCAAATAAAAATAAAATTATATTTTACTTTTTGTTCTTTATTAAATCACAAACAACTAGCCAAATTGAAATTGCTACTACTGTTGTTATCTGTGAATTAAAACTACTTCACTTGGAATTTTTGTAGGTTTTGTTGAGGCATTTCCCAACAGGAGGCTTTCTAGAATTTCATTATTAGGTGCTTTTGTTAAAGTAAGTGTAACATCAACTCATTTTGTAATACTTCTTCTTATGAAAGGACTGCAAGAGCCCCAAATTAGTGTCTACTAAGGTATTGTTTTAATGAGAGCAATTATCACTGATGGTAATGTGACTGCTTCCAAAGCTAAAGTAAACACTCTTGCTTTGAAGAATGTTAAGACAGAGCATAATGATTCATATTAATGAAATAGCCTCATAATCTTGTCAGATGAACTGTAACACCTTGTGGGACTATTAGATTCTGCATTAACTTGGGTCTCTTTCTATTTACTTAACAAGTTTTAATTTATACCATTTAAATTTGCCACACTGAGTTAGACTGAGGCCAACTCTCTGTATCCCACTTTATTTTTTATTTTTTAATTCATTCATTTATTCATTTATTTACTTATTCATTCATTCATTCGCTCGCTCGTTTTTTCGTTTGTTTATTTGTTTGTTTTTGTTTTATGGGTTACACCCGGCAATGCTCAGGGGTTTCTCCTGGCTCTGCACTAAGGAATTACTCCTGGCGGTGCTCAGAGACTATATGGGATGTCGGGGATGGAACCCAGGCCAGCACAAGCCAGCCGCGTGCAAGGCAAACACCCTACCCACTGGGCTATTGCTCTGGCCCCAATATCCTCACTTTATAAAGGACTATATAAAGAACGTTGAAATGCATTTATAATTCTCCCTCTCTCCACAAACCTGGCACATACACCAAAGAACAGTGAAAACACCAAAAATTAAATATTTCATACTATAACAAATAATGCTGTAAATAGCAAAACTAACAAAATAAACATGCAAAGGTAACACTGTTGTGTACTAAATATGGATAAATGTAGACTCAGAATTACATCAAAATTGTTGCTGAGAATAAAGGCATTAACCTTCTCTCAGAGTAGGGAAACTGACAGGAAAACTATGTATGGGAGAATTTCTTGCCATATGCACCAGTTTGTTTGTTTGATTTTTCTCCTTGAGAAATACTAAAATATTTTAGCAAGAATTTTATAAAATTCATTGCATAATCGCAATCTATATTAAAATTATGGGTTTAATACTATAAAATACCTGACTCTATGATGACATACATATCATTCATATGAGAATAATTGCTCTCTTCAATCTTTATTTCTAAATGTAACTTTTGTAAATGATGGATTTTCTTCTTTGTATTTTTTTATTTTAATATTGTAAAGTTTCTTTTGAGAGTAAATGTACAGTGTATTACACTCTTAAAAATTCATACAAGTAAAAAATGCATCTCACAAATATATTTAATTTTAACTTAAAACTTCAAAATCAGTTATTTTTGCTTGTTTTGTTTTCTTTTATTTTGTTCATCCCTGAGAGAGTTCAGCAGCTCGGAAGATGCCAGGAATTAAACTGATACCTCATGCATTTAAAGTCTGCATTCAACTCAATGAACCTTATTCCTGGCTTCTACATAGTATTACATTTACTAGTACTCATTCATTTATCTAGGATAAAATGTAAACTTATGAACAATCTTATGAACAAGTCTATTCTGGCTAGAATTAATAGAAAACAACACCCTTCATAGACATTTTAAATATTTTTACTAATCTGCATGCAGTATTTTTTTTTTTTGCTTTTTGGGTCACACCCAGAGATGCTCAGGGGTTACTCCTGGCTTTACACTCAGGAATTACTCCTGGCAGTGCTCAGAGGACCATATGGGATGCCGAGGATCAAACCCAGGCCAGCACAAGCCAGCCGCGTGCAAGGCAAACACCCTACCTGCTGGGCTATCGTCTGGCCCCTGAATGCAGTGTGAGTGACCTCTTGTGGACCATATGCTCTTGTAGGTTCTACGGAGATCACACAACACAGACACATTGCTTTTACTCATGAATCTAAAGCTTTCCTGATTTTTTTTTCTTTTTGGGTCACACCCGGCAATGCTCAGGGATTACTCCCGGCTGTGCACTCAGGAATCACTCCTGGCGGTGCTCGGGGGGACCATATGGGACTCCAGGGATCAAACCCGGGCCGGCACAGGCCGGCCACGTGCAAGGCAAACGCCCTACCCGCTGGGCTATCTCTCCGGTCCCTCTTTTTAAAAACATAAATAGAATTATTCTTTTTCTTTGACATTTTCTGGGGGGCAAAACCTGATGGTACCTTGGGCCTTTCTCTTGAGGCACACACACAAGGCAAACACCATTCCAGCAATACTATCTTTCCAGACCAGAGAACGATTATTATTTACTGTGATCCTTGAACACAGAACTAGGAGTAAACCGGATCACCACTAAGTGTGACCTAAACAACAACAGTGAAGTGAAAGAATGATGCAAAAGTAAACTTAAGAGAGGCCAGAGAGAGGGAGCTCAGGGACTGGAAGTGCAGGTTTTGTACCCTCAACTTTGGTCTCCAGCACCAAATGAAACATGAGCATCACTAGAAGACTCATCTGATTCACAGAAAGTAGCATTTCTCCTTGTGGTTGTCCAACCTAAATCAATAAATAAAGAAACAACAGCTAATTATAATTGAATTATTGTTCACATCACTGTATCACTGTCTTCCCGTTCATCTTCGATTTGCTCGAGCGGGCACCAGTAACATCTCCATATGACCTGTCTCATGCAAGTAGAGCCCAAGGGAACCTGCTTGCTCCAGGAACATAAAGAGCCTCAATCCATTCAATCAGGTCATGGGAATGAGGTCTGTAATTGTTACTGGTATCTGGCATATCAAATATGACACGGGTAGCTTGCCAGGCTGTGCCGTGCAGGGTAGCATACTCTGTAGTCATCTCAAAATCCAGCATTTATTGATGAACCCCGAGGCCGCTTGCTGCAGGGTGGATCTCAATGAGCCGGGATGTGATAGGCTGGTCTGCTGGGTGGAGTTCTGACAAGGAGGAAGTCCGGATGTGGAAAATGGAGGTCCTCATGGAGTGGGGGGTCGTCTGGCTTGTTGTGATGCTCTGCTGGGGTGGCGGGCCAGAGCTAGAACCTGCCATCCCATCCCGGGCACCTCATGAGCGGCTGGGCACAGTGAGAGCCAGAAGCAGCTCTGCCCCCATGTCTGTCTCTGGATCAGCATACCTGGGCCAGATTAAAAAAGACATACTCAATTTTTTTTTTAGAAATAAATTTCACATTTATACCAATTTTTATTACCATTAATTGAAAATCACATTATATTCTTTTGAGTTTGGAATTCATTTAGTGGGAAGTACTACCTTCAATAAATGAAGAAGTTTTCTTGAGAACATGGTACAAGGTACTGATTCCCCTACTTCAGAAGCATGAAAATTTCTAAAATATCCAATTCTTCTTGTGGGTCACCTAAGTCTACGAATGGAATAATGTGACCTGTAAACCCAGTGTTTTAATACTCAAATTATGAACCTCTCTCAAAAGTGGCATGCCTGGTGCTTTTGCATAAAGCATCCAGACACACATTTTACCAGTTTACTGATCTTGATTGGAGATAAAGAAAACATTTAATTAAACATTGATGTTGCTACATGACTCAATGATAAGTCCAAAAGCTACATACTTATTCCATAACAATATTTTAATTATTAATTTATTTCATTAACTTTCTTTGATTTTAAATTGTTAGCATTGAAGATGATGTTTTACAATGACTATCAATATATCATATATGTAATATTAATTATAAGCATATCTCAGGCTTTCCCTATATTTTTTGAAAAGATAACTATTATCCCCTCAAATTCACAACAAAGAACCTAGAGTTCTTTAACTGTATTCCTTTTCTCTCATCACCACAAATAGAGCAATATACACTCGTGACAACAGTCTATCGCACACATTGATCCTTTGTGGATGAAGTGAAGTGAATAATTATTCTTCAGTGACCTCTGGGCATATTAGCTCAGTCTTCTAGACTTTGGAAATTACCAGTAACGGCTTTCCTCTCATCCTTACTGATTACTCTGTTCATTCTATTTCCCAATAAATCCATCTTTATACCACTGTTCTCTAATTCCACACGCACTGATTCCCTGCATATTTGCATCAAATTCAATATCAGTTATTTTTATCTCTCCCCTTCTTTGTGCATAGAACTTCAGCACAATTATTCATCTGTTTTAAAATATTCTTTTGGTTTCGACAAAATATGTAATCCTAACCAGTTATCTGTTCTAAATAATCATCAAATTACTTGAAGAATAAAAATGTAGAACTCAGTGGAAATATCTCATTTTAAATACCTGAACCCTGGCAAGCATACTTTGTAGAAAAGTAATTTTTCTATCCATCCTCAAATTGATAAAGTCCCCCTAGTTCTGTTATCTTCCTAAAATATATTTTCTCTATTACCTATGATGTATGTATATATACTAGCTCTACTCTTATATGCTTTATATACTTACTCTTCAAATGCCTGTTTAAAACATTTATTTTGTAACTTTTCTGTCTTCTTTCTGCATCATTAACGTTTGTGTCGCTATTGTGTCATTCTCTGTTGCATAAAACCTTTTGTACCTTATCCTATATGAAACGAAAGACTAACAAAACCCTGACATTATAATTCCTCCTTACTATCTCTTCTACTACTCTGGATTTATCATCTTGACTAAGATCTTACATGGACTAGGAGGACTTGTCAGTAGTTGGAATCTACCAGAAGTGAGTGTAAGTCAGAGGTCAGGTAAGATTGCAATGTTCTATTTTACCGAAACCTCTGACTCCCACACATTTCTGGTAGATTTCTTTTCTTTTTTGCTTTTTGGGTCACACCCGGCAATGCTCAGGGGTTACTCATGGCTCTGCACTCAAGAATTACTCCTGCTGGTGCTCAGGGGACCATATGGGATGCAGGGGATTAAACCGGGCGGCACAGGCCGGCCGCGTGCAAGGCAAACGCCCTACCCGCTGGGCTATCGCCCGGCCCTATTTCTGGTAGATTTCAACCTCTGACAAGTCACCTAGTCCATGTTTTGCCTGGCCTTGGATATTAGTATCATACCAACTTTTTATATCTCACGAATGAATGCAGTCATTCCATATTTATCACTCTAACTAATTTCACTTAATATGATAATCTCCATGTCCATCCACTTATAGGCAAATTTCATAACTTTGTTCTTTCCTGAAGCATACTCATAAACAGTGTTATAATTGTATATCACGGTATAGTAAAATAAAATAAAATAAAATAAAAGATAATAAATGTATGAACTACCTCTTCTACCTTAATTCTTCTCTTTACAATCTCTCTAGTTTCTATTGTTTTCTTCTCATTCCAAAAAATCCCATGTTCTCCCACTTTCACTGTCTCAAATCTTACTTATTTATAATTCATGTTTAAGTTGTCTTATTAGATTAATTTCAAACAGATATCAATCTGTATTTTAGAAAACATTTAATCCCTAGATAAAAACAACAGTCTTGTTTGGCTTTACTTCTGTAATATTAATAACTTCTCAATTTCCTTTAGTATCCTTTCTCATTTTATGGGCTTAAAGTAAGAGAAGTATTAAAGATTCACATTCAATCTTTTCCTTCTTATTTCTCAGCTCATTCCAAAGTTATGTGCCATAATTAGAAACTATAATGTCATCTATATGTTTGACGGATACATAATATTTTCTTTATTTCAAGATATGTTTTTGTTGGTGGTATTGTTTGTTTGTTAGTTTGTTTTGGGGTCACACTCAGTGGTTTTCAGGACTTAGTCTTGGCTCTGTGCTCAGAGAAGATTCCTTCTGAGCTCAGCGATTGATGTACATGGTGTCCACAATTACTCAAGGATTGGCCTCCTTCAAGTCAAGATCTACTATTCTGTCCTCCCCTTAACTATATTGTTATGCCCATAAAACAATAAGTCTTTATTAAGTACTTTTTAATATGTAATAATAAACCTGACACAAATATTACCCTAATACTAACTCTAGCTCTAACTCATAATAATAACCTTAACACTAAACAATGTAAACCTAATACTAACTTAATATTAAATGCATCCAATATTGAACCCTACCTAATAAAAGCTAAAATAAAATAAATACTTGTTAAGTGGAAAGGTAGATGAAATATACCTAAATTATCAAAAATATTTCAACAACTAATATTGAAACTTTAGTAGGAGAGTCAAAGTTCCTCTCCTGACATAATGTTCTGAGTCCATACAGAGAATAAATAAATTTACTTTCCAATTTATTTATGCAGACATGGGGCAGAGCTGCTACTGGCTCTCCCTGTGACCAGCCGCTCACGAGGCACCCGGGAGGGATGGTAGGTTCTAGCCCTGGCCCACCACCCCAGCAGAGCCTCGCAACAAGCCAGACGACCCCCACTCCATGAGGGCCTCCATTTTCCACATCCGGACTTCCCCTCATCAGAACTCCACCCAGCAGACCAGCCTATCACAGCCCGGCTTGCTCAGCCACTTACAGCAGCGGTTCATCAATAAATGCTGGACTTAGAGATGCCTACAAGAGTATGCTACCTGCACGGCAGAGCCTGGCAAGCTACCCGTGTTGTATTTGATATGCCAAATACCAGTAACAATTATAGACCTCATTCCGGAATGGATTGAGGCTCTTTATGTTCCTGGAGCAAGCAGATGCCCTTGGGCTCTACTAGCATGAGACAGGACATATAGAGATGTTACTGGGTCCCGCTTTGAGCAAATCGATGATAAACGGGAAGACAGTGATACAGTGATACTTTCCAATAATTTTTAAAATTTCAAAAAGAAATGTCTGAGAACGTATACTGTTATGTATACTACTTTTTAAGAAGCCTGTAGCAGAGGCATGAGAGAAAAGAAATTAAGGCAATTGACTTTTTGTGTGACTTAACCAAGTTTAATTACCAGCATGGCATAGAACAGTCTAAGGACTGACAAGTGTGATCCCTGTGCACAGTGGCAGGAGTAGGTTCTGAGCACCACCTGGTATGTCTAACAATGACAACAACAACAAATCTGTAACATTAAATATAAAACTCAGAAATATTAACTGTTTAATTTTTTGAATATTAAGTGAACAAATTCAAAGTGATGGAAAAAAAAACAATTTTGTAAGAGTAATAGAATAGTGTTAAGTTATAATTTCTTTACATACAGTTTAAACTCAGTGAATTTTTTAATTTTTTTAGAATGAAGATGTAACTTTTATTAAGTTAGTAAAATACAATCTTGGAAATGTATTTTGTATACTTAGAGAATATATAAAATACTCAATTATTTGTGAAGATGAAAAGCAGTAATTCATAAAAAGACTTAGTATCTGACATATTTAAAGCTCTTATAAATGCTAACTTCATGGCATTGTCAGTTAATAAATGCTGACATAAGTTAAATTAAATTAATCAATTTATTATACCATGATGTATTAATGTTAAAATGTATCTAAATTTAATATCAAATCAAGGAAACTAGACCAGTACTGCCGTATTTCCTAACACATTTTCAATGTTCATTTCTAGCTTTTGTGTGAAGTTTACATATTCTATATATTTTATTTAAAATTATTTTACTTGAATTGTAAAATAGTTGCATCAGAGTGCACTATTCCTGGATTCCTTTTACTTCATATAACTTCCAGTGTATAAGGAATACAGCACATTAAGCAAAACAATAATATTCCTACCAAACCAGGTTCTATGATGCATTTTTTGGTCATTACTATAAAGTTTATATAATTATAAACACACTTTCAATTTGACACTAAAATATTACTATAACAGGAAGAAGATATTTCTTTAAGTATTTCCTGCCATATTTCAAGTTTATCCTGATACATTAATTGAAACTCTAAAATATTTTTATTTCATGGTGATAGTATTTTGTAAATTTTTGTCACAACTATTTTAAATTTTCATACAAGTAATTTAAATGCCTAAAATTTTGCCAATATATTGAAATCTCTACAGAAATTCTTATGCCAAAATATAATTTTCCTGATAAGACTTATTTACTAAGAAAAATAATTGTGTCATACTCATGTAAGAGTAAGATATATGCAGTAATGAGTCACCTTGAAAGCATATTCCAGATGGTGAAAGAACTAAAGGATATAAATACTAGTCAGGTTAGTGACAAATTTACGGATGGTGCTTTGACATTGTCTGAATTCCTAGAGCAGGTTTATGGGTCATCAGGAAGAAGAAAGTGTAGTGTAGCTTTTTTCTGCATTACCCAGCAAAAAACAAAAAACAAAAACATAGTATCTTCAACTAAGAAAGTAAGAAAGTAGTCTACATAATCTTTTATAACTGTAATTACCCAAGCACCACATTTTAGATTGTGATCATGTAGTGTCTGCATTGAATAATTATATGCTATAAGATACAATGTATAAAGCAACAAAATTAGTGATGGACTAAGATATAATGAGTTTAGCTATTAATTATCTATCTACTTCAATAGTAGTGGTTCTTTTTAGTTTGTGGACATTTTTATTTCCTCTTTCCTGTTATAAACTTAATAACCCGTTTAGTTAAGATGTGTTTTCTAGCTACTTAATTCAGCTTTTAGGATATATATTCAATGCAAGAAAATAGTGGTTGGGTGGCTGTTTAATTCAAATTAGAAACGAAGCAAATTTGCCAAACAGTTTGCATCAGTCACTCCTTCCAAGCAACCATTATAAAATTTCAACTCATCAAGCTATGCTAACAACTTTTATTCCTCTCATATACCGTAAGGCAACTGGAATCCATGACTTGTAGGATATTGTCTGTAATATTCAAACCTCTGATATTTTAACCAAACCTTTCAATTCATATAGGTGCTTGTAAGGCAAACTCATCACACATTCCTCCAAAATGCATCTTATTATAGTTACAGAGAATTGTTTTATCTATTCTATTTAATTATGCATTTAATATCTCTTAACATAGTAATACATACAAAAAACTCAATATACCTGTATACATATTTTTCTCTATTTTGAGGCAAATGTCCTTGTTTTTGAAACTTGCTTAAAGTTATAATTAAAAGGTGTATTTTATAATACAATTCCTTTCACGTCAACTATAACTGACTTGAATTATTAAAGCATTATCACCAATAGGTTCAATAACTCTTCTTTGTCCTTGACTCCTACAACTGTTGATGGATTCCTTGGGCAAAAACATACACAACTAATTTCTGGTATAGATGGACTGATACTAACACTTTGGAACTATAGTTTTCCAGGAAATAAAGGAAATTAGCTAGGATGCTAAAGTAATGATGATGATAAGCAATAGAAGAAATACAGAAACAAAAACACAATCTTAACTCAAGATTTAACAAAATAAAATATTGCATAAAATTATCATTGTGAAAAATGGTAGGCTATTAGAAAAACTGAGTCAAGATGTACTGAAACCAGCAGAGAGCATCAATATACCTTTCGTTTGTTTGCTTTTTACTTTTTGTTTATAAGTCACACCCAACAATAATCAGGGCTGGCTCCTGGCTCTGAACTCTGGGATTACTCTCAGTAGGGTTCAGGGGGCTCTAATGAGGTTCAGTATTCCAAGCCCAGTTAGCCATGTGCAAGGAACCCTTTCAACCACATTATTGCTCTGGCCCTTTTGTTTTTTTTTAATCTTTATTTTCACTTCTAAATATTCATGAGCCTCTATTGCACATGCCAAACTCTAACACCACTTTTTCATAAAGTTTTGCAGTCTCATTTTATCCAATAATAATCAGTTTACAGAAGAAGTGATTTGGAACATGAGCACTTTAGGCATGACAATATCCTATGGATAAAGTTTATATTCTTTTGTTTTAAGTAAGTTGGTTATGGTGTATAGCTTATAATAATGGCATTGTCACAGATAAATTTTTTTAGTTTCACTCCTAGTATTTTAAAGGGAGTTGGATATGTTATGTTTATTCGTGAAGTGACAGGTAATTATTTCAAGAAGTTGAAGAATATGATAAATGAAGAATTAAATACTCTCATTTTTGAGTTCCTAATGCTTCCTTGAGGAGGATGCCTAAGGTAAAAAAGCAATGTCAGTTTTTCACCTCATTGCATTGATGTAGTGGTAATTCACAGAAGTGTTTCTATGAATTGTCAAAGTATATCCAGGTGTATGAATGTGAAGGCATCCAAGCATTTAGATTTTGCTTCAAGCTGCATTTTCCTTTATAACAGAAAACCTTTGAGACACAAGTGGTTAAATGAAGAATAATTAGAAGCAAGGTGTGATTGAATAAGCATAATTGAAGTACAAAATGATGCATCAACACTTTCTGTTAATAAATATTTATTATACTGTTTATATAAAATATATATAATTCCATATATGCTAGGTTTGTTCTAGTGTTTTAAATTTCAAATGATTTAATTTTAATAGAGAAATCAACTCAGAACTTTATTTAAATTAATCATTTGCTTGTATATATTGTAGCCTTTGACTATAAGCATGGACTATAATGTTGATTAAGAATCGTTTATTTTCAATTCTGAGTACATCAGCTCAATGATAAAATACCAAAATTTCTGTAAACTTAAATATTTATAAATATTGCTCAAGTGAGTATACGCCATTACTTTATTGATTTGAACATAATAATACAGATAACCATATTTAAAAGTAAATTACATCTCCATACCATTAGTAACTGCATTTTATATATTGTTTATCTATTGAAACAATTTAAAATGCATTTTTAAAACTTTATTTTCTTTATTTTTATTACTGTTATTGCTCTTCCTGTGGCTTTTTGTTCTAGCAAACAATCAAAAAAATGAAAACATTATTTTAAACATATATAGTATTAGAAAGGGTTGAATTGCATTGTGCATTGTGAATAGCCTCGATATATTATCTCACTTAATTATTTGATGTTTTTAAGAAATAATTTCCTAATTAGATTTTAGAGTATCTGTTAGTTTTTCTTAAATTTGCTTTTGTTAATTTCTGTTATATACTTTCTTCTCTAGTATATGTGTATTATTATTATTGTTATTATTCATCCTTGAAAACCACTATGTTACTTTCCTGAAATAAATTTGGTCTAATATTGTTTCCATTCTAAAATAATTAATTAAATAAAAATAGCTTAAAACACATCTCCCTATAATTCATATGTTGCTAAAATGTTTTCTTATAAACCTTTTGTATTGTTTTTTAAGTACTTTGCTTTTAATGGAACAAAGCTCCATTATGCTCAGAACTTATTCATGGCTCTCTGTTCAGGGATCACTCCAGTGTCTTTAAGGACCATATGTTGTACTGAGGATAGAATCTAGGTAAGTGGTATCAAGACAAGTACTACTCACTGTATCATTTTTCCAATTCACTGAATTTTGAACTTTTATGAAAAATTTAAGTACACAAATTTACTAAAACCATATATTGGGTTTTTGTGAGTGTATCTTATCCAGTAATATTCCAGAGCTACTCCCTGGTCCGCTTGATGCTCAGGTCTTACATATGTTTAGACATAGGTATGTCAATTTTAACTTAGAATCACAATTTAAAAAAAACTTTGAATTGCTTGGAGTTGTCCTACACCTAGCGCTCCTGTGTTCAGGGTCCCTTGAGGAAATGCTTCATGGATATAAGGTATATATGTGGGTGGTGTTTACTCATATGATGAAAGGAATTAAACCACAACTTCACACATTGAACACATTTGCTCTACCATTTAAAGTCACATGTTTGGTTCATATATGCTTTTAATAAATGAAAATTAATAAACATGACATAAGGTGATAATAATATTTTATTATTATTTTAAATATTTAATATTTAATATTTTAAATATTTAATATTTTATTATTATTTTTATTATTATTTTATTTTTGTCATTTAACATTTTATTTTATATTGAAGAGCATAGTACTCTCAGAAAAGTGCTGAAATTAATTTGTCAGCTCATTTAAAATTTAGTTTCCAATAATTATACTATACAGATAATCTTATTTAAATTAATTAAATCTATTTTTTAACATTTTAAAAATTTCCTATGATGAAAGTGATCATATATTTATTTGTAAAATGAATAATTTATGGTAATCTAATGTATAGTGTACAGTATGGCAATTATAGTTAATAATAAATGATTATATATCTCAATTTTTTCCACTCTTTTTTTTTCTGGTTCTTAGACTCACTAGCTGTGGTAAGGACTTGCTTGTTAAGGACTTATACCTTTGAATTCAGATATCCATCCTTGCAGGATTCAGAAAACCCACTGGGTACTGGGGTCCAACCTAATTCTTCATAAAAAGGCAAGTGCCTTACTCTTTATTTCTCAACCCAAAATTTTCTAAGAAAGTTTATCTTAATAGGTCTCCCAAATATCATAATATAGTTTAAGTAATATGCAATAATCATATATATATATCAAACTAACTAAATATATTTGTAAGTTAAAACAGATTTTCTAAAATGAACAAATTATAAATATCAGATATATTTTGCATCAACAATAGCCTGTGAACAAATCAGTTGTTATTTTTCATATTAAATATTCTTCTCAAAGTTAATTTTATAATAGAACAGTACATATTATTGTAACTAAGTTTTCCAATATTCTAGCTCCTCATTTGCAGTAATTCTTGAAGTGCAAAATAAAACAATTACTTTTATGGGTATATATGGCATGAAGTAGATAGTCTGAAAGATGTATAATGAAGTAAATTTAAAAAAAATAACACTTACAAAACAATCTAGCAAACACAGTCCTCTACCTAACAGTTTTAATCAATTCTAATCACAACCTTAGATCTACAAAAGATGTATGAACCCTCAGAAGAGGCGAACAGAGGTATCATTAATTTTTGTCTATACCCTCCCTAAATCGCAGGGACTGTGCTAAAGCTTATTCACAATCAATATTTCTTATTTTAACATTAGGAAAGTAATTATGGGGAAAAAAGGCAAATTGTTCTTGTCAGTGATGATCAAAACAACACTATGATACAAAAAAAATAGCCTATTGCTGGAATAATTTTTGTAGTGTATTGTGAAATATTATAAAAATTTATCAAGGTAGTTAGAAATTTTTAATTTTGGAATATATATGAATATATATATTTATATATGCATATATACTTATATATGCATATCTTCTGAAATCTTACATAGAAAGGAATAGCAGAGGTCATTATACATTAAAATAGAAAGACCAGGTATAGATTTTATATTTTTCATTGTTTCAAAGAATCTTAAAAGTCAGAAAATGATTAAAAGTCTTCAAGGATTATTAAGACTGTTTTAAGGAATTTAAGGATGATTATGAATGTTTTATGATTAAGACTATTTTAAAATGATTAAGATAATTAAGCAGTAAGGAATAAAAGGATTAATTGTCATCCAACTTAAAAGGTCATTGGTATTAATAAGGGGCTCAAAATAACTCTACTAGTATAGCAATTATATTTTAACATCCCTATAATAAATTCACTTGAGAAGATATAAAAGATTATATTTGCAATGAATAACATTCCACGGTTGAAAGAAACCCAAAGATACTTAGGAGAAAAAGTAAATTTAATTGCCATATTTTTCAAAACAATTAGTGCATGTTAGTGTTAATATATAATTTTTAAGTGTGATTATATATGGTGTTATTGAATTCAAAAGTTAAGCAGTTTTTAATTTTTTTGGGGGTCACACCCGGCAATGCTCAGGGGTTTCTGCTGGCTCTGCACTCAGGAACTACTACTTGCAGTGCTCAGGCGACTATATGGAATGCCAGGGATTGAACCCGGGCAGCAACAGGCCGGCCACGTGCAAGGCAAATGCCCTACCCGCTGGGCTATTGCTCCGGCCCCAGTTTTTAAAATTTTTAATAAATTAACGGACACTATTAAGTAAATTCTATCACTGACAAATATAAACAAAGCAATTAATGGGATTTTATTTTTTATTTTCATTCACAATTTATTTTAGTTAATAATTAATTCAAAATATGAGATTTTAAAAGTTTAGGAATACCGTCTTCTTTAGTATATGATTGAAGCAATTTAATCTTTTACTAACACTTTCATTGCTATTAATTTTGGTATATAAATATACATTCAAACTATATCAAATGTGATAGGAAAATGTAAATTACTGTATTGCAAATTTCATTTTCAGATGGTGCTTCTTTATAAATGGGATATTATTGACAGTAGAAGTCACTTAGAGACTCTTAATACCCGTCTCTTGAATTATATTCAAATTCTATCTTGTTCCTTTTTTTGTCCGTGGATCTAAACATTTTAGATGGTCCTTACTACCATGATAAAAATGTGCTACATTGTGAGCATATTATATTTTAGTTATTGAAAAACGTTCACTAAAAGAACATTTCTAGGAATTGCAATATAATAGTTTACAATTATAACAGACTGCTTTGTCAATATGTAAAGAATAGCTTTCCCTTGATTGTAACTAAGAACTTCCAGAAAAGAATGCAGAAAATATTTTTCAAATGTAGTTCTTTCTGAAATACTTTTCAAGTAAACTAAATGACTATATATCTTAGCATGAGAAGTAAGATTTAGAAGAAAGTTGTACAAAATACTTAGGTTGTTACTGAAATTTTATTAAGGTATATATTGAATAGAGTTTTCTAGTTAAGCTAGTAATTTTATCAGAAAAATTAAATTTGATATGTTATGCAACTTTTATTAAAATGATATAATAACTGGAATATATTTCTGAATGAACTTTTGAACTACAAAAAAAAAGAAACCACCTCCCCTTTCCTGGATCCCCCAACATTTTTAAGAAAAGACTTCTCCCAGATATTATTTTTGTTTTTGTTTGAACCATAACTTACTGTGCTCAGGGCTTAATCCTATATTCAGAGGCTATATGTGCTGTCAGGAGTCAAATCTCAGTCTGTCATGGGGAAGGTACCCACGTCATAATCTTTATTATCTCATTTTCCCATCTTATAGATAGTCTTGGGGAACTGCTCTCCAGAAACTCCCTGCTGTGCTGATGTCTTCCTTTTCCTTTCTGCAATAACGCAAGGCAGAGTTTTTCCCAAGACCTTCCCTTTCCTTTTGCAAGGAAGAAGTCCGGCAAGATCTAGGTCTTCCTCCTTTGTGCCAGGAACTGCTGGACAGGGACCCCGACATCTGGAGCCATGTGGGGCACCTTCGTCCTGACAGTAGACCAGTGCTGGCCCGCCACACCAGCAGAGCCTCACAACAAGCCAGACGATCCCCACCCCACTCCATGAGGGCCACCATCTTCCACATCCGGACTTCCCCCTCATCAGAACTCCACCCAGCAGACGAGCATATCACAGCCAGGATCATCAACACCCACCCTGTTGCAGGACACCTAAAAGCCTAGGCCTCTGCATCTGCCCTGGATTGCCTCCTGCAGGTCACTTTATAGATAGGGGGTAGTCTGAATGTGGCAGTCTTATCTGACCATGTATTCTGTACTGGCTGTTATATTCTCTCATGCTACCACAATCATCGTGGGACTAGCTAGATCTTACCAGCATATTTGCCTGGCCACGTTGGATCTCTAAGTAATTAGACCAGAGAGAAATGCTGTTTGCCTCCAAGCAAGCAAGTATGGCTCCCTGATAACTCAAAGGCAACTAAAATAGAAAACTACCATGAAGTAGACGAGACTCTTGTGAAGGCTTGGAAACATATTTAACTAGCATTAGTATTAGTCTTTGTTACAGAGACATGCCATCTCAGAAACCCCCTTCTCTACCTTATAAAGGCAATTCCAGGCAGATCTTGGCTCAAGACATTAGGTGAGGTGCTGGGAGAAATCACCTGAGGGCATTTGATCCTTCCTGCCAGGGGAAGTTACATTTAGCTTATAGCTCCTCCCAGCTCTGCTAGGAGGCTTTTAATTAGCTCTGTGTCCTTGTAAACAGCCCAGTGATCTCCTGAAGTTGCTAAATTTCTATAGAGCTATTTTCCTGTTTTCATCTCTAGATAGCCCAGCCCATTCTGGGCTGGGCTGGGAGTTTGGAAGATTTCTAGCTATAAAATAAGCTGCAAGAAAAAAAGAGGCTCTCTCTCCTTTTTTTCTTCCCTTTTGCCATTTCGGCTTCCTGTGGTGTTTTGCTTCTCCATCCTCTCCATTCTCTGTTGGGCCTCAACACGTGGTGGCAGCCATCTTGGCCTACACCTGGCTGGGGCCTAGCTGGGAACCCAGAGTCTTGAGGTTTTCCCTGCTCTTGGACTGTATATTGGATCCTGTGATAGTAAAGCCCTTTTAAAACTGAATAGGATTCCTGAGTCCTCATCCATTCCCGCCAGCTTTGGAGGTAGAAGGGAACTTTTTCCCGGCACTATCGGGGACCCCAGCGGGCGCTCCCCAACACCATCCTGCAGCATTTTTTTCAATCCGTCCTGGTAAGCTGCACATGTCATATTTGATATGCCAAATACCAGTAGCAATTATATTAGGTCATTCCCATGACCTAATATAATGGTTTGAGACTCTTTATGTTCCTGGAGCAAGCAGATGCCCTTGGGCGCTACTAGCATGAGACAGGACATATGGAAATATTACTGGTGCCGCTTGAGCAAATCAATGATGAATAGGAAGATAATGATAGTGATAGTGATAGATATTCTTATCACATCTTTTTAAATTAATTTATTTTTTGACATTTACAAAAGTGATCATGTTTGGGTTTCAAGCCATATGGTGTTCCAGCACACATCCCTCACCAGTGCCCACCTCCCATCACCAATGTCCCCGATACCCTCTCCCTCCTCCTAGCCTGCCTCAGTGGCAGGTTCTCCATCTCTTTTCTTTCTCTTTCTTTCTCTCTCTTTCTCTCTTCTCTCTCTTACATGTTGTAGATTGTACTATACTTTTGACAATTATTGGCCCAGCCGACCGCCCATCACAGCCCGGATCATCGACACCCACCCTGCAGCCGCTTCTTCCTCTATCCGGCCCAGGTATGCTGGTCCAGAGACTCTTAGACATGGGGCAGAGCGGTTCCTTTCTCTCCCTGTGCCCAGCCGTTCATGAGGCAGTCGGGAGGCATGGTGGGTTCTAGCCTTGGCCCACCACCCCAGCAGAACCCTCACAACAAGCCAGACGACCCCCCCCACCCACTCCATGGGTGCCGCCATTTTCCACATTTGGACTTCCCTCTCATCAGAACTCCACCCAGCAGATCAGCCCATCACAGCCCGGCTCATGTGGCGCAAGCGGCCGCGTGGTTCATCAATAAATGCTTTATTTGGAGGTGTTTAAAGAATATGCCTCCCCCTACGGCAAGCCTAGCAAGCTGCTCGTGTTGTATTTGACATGCCAAATGCCAGTAACAATTATATTAGGTCATTCCCATGACCTAATATAATGGTTTGAGGCTCTTTATGTTCCTGTAGCAAGCCGATGCCCTTTGCTCTTGGCATGAGACAGGATATATGGAGATATTACTGGTGCCCGCTCTAGCAAATAGATGATTAACGGGAAGATCGTGATCGTGATCGTGATCGTGGTCCACCGCTTCCTTTCTCTGTCTTACCTAACCTCTGCTCCCCCTATTTGTGGTAGTTTCCACCCTTGGCACGACCTCCTGATCCACATTTCACCTGACCTTGGATATTGGTATCATAATATGTAGATATATATATATATACATATATATATATGTATATATATACATATATATATATGTCTCCATATGTATATGCCCTTATGCAAAAATGCTGAACCATATGCTTAATTAATCAGCCTCAAATACAGCAACAATTAATCTTCGATAAAGGAGCAAAAATAAATGCAGTCAGTCTATATCTGTCTCTCTCCTTCTGGCTAATTTCACTCAACCTGATCCTCTCTATGTCCATCCATTTATAGGCAAATTTCATAACTTAATTTTTCCTAACAGCTGCAAAGTATTCCATTGTGTAGATGTACAAAAGTTTCTTTATCCAGTCATCAATTTTCGGGCACTCGTTGTTTCCAGATTCTAGCTATTGTGAATAATGCTGCTATGAATATAAAAGTATGGGTGGTGTTTCTGCTGCATGTTTTTGGCTTCCTAGGGTATATTCCCAGGAGTGAAATGGCTGGGTCAAATGGGAATTCAATTTCTAGTCTTTGGTGGAATGTCCATATTGTTTTCCAAAAAAGCTGTACTAGTTGACATTCCCACCAACAATGGATGAGTATCCGCTTTTCCCAGCATCCACACTAGCACTTGTTGTTCTTGCTCTTTTGGTTATGTGCCAGTCTCTGTGGTGTGAAATGATATCTCATTGTTGTTTTGATTTTCATCTCTCTGATGATTAATGATGATGAGCATTTTTTTCATATGTCTTTTGGCCATTCACACTTCTTCCTTGCTGAAGTTTCTGTTCATTTCTTCTCCCCATTTTATGATGTGGTTTGTTGTTTTTTTCTTGTAAAGTTCTATCAGTGCCTTATATCTCCTGATATTTGCCCAATACCTCCCTTATCAGATGGGTATTGGGCAAATATTCTTTCCCATTCTGTGGACTGTCTTCGTATCTTGGTCACTGTTTCTTTTGAGGTGCAGAAGCTTTTTAGCATGTAATCCCATATGTTTATCTTTTCTTCTAGCTGTTTTGTTAGTGGTGTTTCTTCTTTGAAGAAGTCTTTAGTTTCAATGTTGTGGAGGGTTTTTCCTATATTTTCTTCGATGTACTTTATGGATTCAGGTATGATATTGAGGTCTTTAATCCATTTTGATCTGTTTTTGTGTATGGTGATACACAGAGGTCTAAATTCATTTTTTTTCTTGTCCTGCCAAGTTTTCCAGCACCACTTGTTGAAGAGGCTTTTCTTGCTCCATTTCATACTTTTTGCTCCTTTATCGAAGATTAATTGTTGCTGTATTTGAGGCTGATTAATTAAGCATATGGTTCAGCATTTTTGCATAAGGGCAGTGGAGGGTCTGAAACTCACAGGAAATCTTTACCGGTCTGTAAACTATTCAAAACATTAAAATGGATTTTATTACCCATAATTGATATTTTAGCTATAAACTATTTTAACTATAGTCTGATAGAACTATCTTCATTTGTCACATATCTAATAAATACAGCATTGATTCCCAACATGTGTGTCACCCTTCTCTCTCCTAAAACCTCAGGTCTCTAACTTTCTCTTTTCCCACTATACATAATATATAATGTATATCAGATATACATTATATATTAATGTATATAATTAATGTACATTATAAATATATTTTAATATATTTAGGGGCATAATATTTTGCCCCTAAATATATTAAAAAACATTAAATTGGCTGTATATCTTAAAGACGTCCAAACTTTGGTCTCTGAAAACTTACCCAATGATAGTAATTTTTTTAAGAAATCACATCATATCTGCTTTGTTTTCTGTAAGAAACAACTACATAACTTCTTAATAGTGTTTTCAAGTTTTCTGAAAAAAAAAATCTATATGATTCCATTTTCTTTGATTTTTCTACTCTCCTAACCTCATACTTGTTAAACTGTTGTTTTTCAAATTTTGATGATTAAATTATCAGGGAAAAAAGTGATTCTATTATAGTTCCCACACTCTGATTCACTTATTTGGATAAAGCTTTTAATTAGAACAAGTAGAAATGGATTGGAAAAAAATACCACACTTCTATTATTAGGGTGACCATATGCCTTGATTTTCTGAGATAGTCACAATTCACACCTTGAATTAATAATACAATGTTTTTTAAAAATGCATTACAGAGCATATCACATTCCCATTGTGTCTTTGCTTAGCTCATAGATTTATTTAATTAAAATTCTGAAGGCAAGATGTTTAAAACTCGAATAATTGCCACTTAGTACATTCAAAGAAATAGTGGCATTGATTACTCATTTCTCTCAATGTCGAATCTTTGCTCCCTCAACTTTTTAACATCCCATCTAAACAATTGGGCTATACTGAAATGATTTGGGTACCAATAGAAGTTGTTGCTTTGTTTTCTAGTAAATTTTGGATAAAATTATATATTTTGAAATATCTGAATTCTTATTTTAGTGATCCATGTGAACCGCTCAAGATGTCTAGTAAAATATACCATTCCTGGTGCTGTTATCAGAAATAGGTACTGTTCTTCATTGTTCACATAAGCATTAGATACAAATGACACAACACAACTTATTTTGGTCCTAGAACTTTCTATTAAAACCTTGGATTTAGATCAAGATGGCACTCAAGTTGTCCAGCACATGTCTTGTCAGTAGGATTGCGGAGTTCCATCCCTGGCAGTGCCATAACATTCTGCTGAATGTGTCCCCACCCACCCAAAAGTATCCTTACTTGGTCTAAATAAAAAGTATCCTTACTTGGTCTAAATAGCTTTATACTACACAGTTATATAAAGTATATACCACTGTGACCTACAAAATTATATGATTATCAATATTTAATATAAAAGTTGTCCTCATCACAGTGAATGTAGCACATTAATATACTTGAATGGACTTTGGCCCACATAATGACCAGGTAAGTTTTAGACAGAAGTCTAAAGTAATATGAACTCAGGTAAATTATATGACTATTTTACTTTAGCATTAATTGAATATTAATAGTAAGTAATTAAATATTAATACTGTATATATTAAAGAGGTATAATTTAATAATAATTAAATAATAATTATTTATTAATTATATAATTTTGTATCAGTCTCTATTCCCATGCATTAGGCAACTATTCACTAAATTCATACTAAATTTCAAGAAATACTTTTCTGAAAATTGTTTAACCACAATGTCACATCCATATTATTGTTGTGCTATTAATCAAGATACTTAATTTCTTCTAGGGAGTTACATAATAATAAATTATAATTTTGCCTAAATGTAGACGATTTAGTTTTTTTTTTAAATTCTGGACATTATATAGAAAGTTTAAAATATTAACAATATCCTTCAGAAAAAAGACAAAATGCTACCATTAATTTTTATAGCAATGAATAATAATTCCAGCTCTTATGTCGATTTATCTTTACCACACATCCTCTTTAAGGAATGGCACAGAGGCCCTTATCTTTCTTTTTCTTTAATTTATTTTTGCTTTTTTGTTATAACAAGTGGTGTTTTTTTCTTATTCCCAGCTTTGCATTCAGGGATCATTCCTGGAAGGGTACAAAGGATCATATGTGGTACTGGGAACCCGATACTTATCAACTTGGAAAGCAAGTACCCTATGTGCTGTACTAACACTCAGGCCAAACTATTTTATTTTATTATCATTTTATGATACCACCATGAGATATACAACTGATATTCATGATTAGGTTTCAGTCATATAGTTATCCAGCACCCATCCTTCCACCAGTGTACATTTCCCACCATGAATGTCCCTAGATTGTCTTCCTCTCCCGAAGCCTACCTCTATAGCAGGCACTTTTCATCTTCTCTATCCCTCCCTCTCCCTCTCCTTTCTTTCTCTCTCTGTCTCTCTCTCTGCCCTTCTGTTATACAAAGTGACTTGCATTACATACATTTAGGGATTATCAAGTATATCCCTTGCCTACATCCAATACTTATTTCTAATCTGGCATTTCTATTTTCAACAGACAGTAGAACACTGATAAAATTTATATCCCACAAATAAATGCTGTCATTCTACATCCTTTCCTTTTCATTTTGACTAAATTCACTAAACATGAAAATCTCAATGTCCATCCATTTGTAGGCAAATTTCATGACTTTTTTTTCCTGACAGCTGCATAGTATTCCATTGTTTAGATGTACTGTAGTTAATAAATATATCCAGTCTTTTGTTCTCCGGCACTTGGTTGTTTTCAGATTCTGGCTATTGTGAATAGTGCTGATATAAATATAAAAGTGCAGGCGGTGATTTTGCTGTGTTTTTTAGGTCTCCGTGGTTTATTCTCAGGTAATTCTGGGTCAAATAGGAGCTTAATAAAATTATTTTAGGAATGTCCAGATTGTTTTCCAAAAGACCTGGACTATGGTATTCCTACCAATAATGAATTAGAATACTTTGTCCTCATATCCAATTCAGGATTCATTTTTTCTTTCTCTGTTGGATGTGTGCCAGTCTCTGTAGTGTGAGATGATATTTCATTGCTGTTTTGATTTTCATTTCCCTAAAGATTAATGATGAAGAGCACTGTTTCATATACCTTATGCCATTCAACTTTCTTCTTTTGGAAATTTCTGTTTTATTTCTTCTCCCCCGTATTTTAATGAGGCTGGATTTTTTTTATTAATAATTTCTACCAGTATATTGTATAACTTTGATATTAACCCCTTATCAGAGAGTTTTTGGATAAATATTCTTTCCCATTCTGTGGATTGTCTTTGTATTTTGGTCACTATTTCTTTTGAGATGCAGAACCTTTTCAGTTTCATATAAACCCATTTATCTTTTCTTCCATTTGCTTTGTCAGTGGTGTTTTGTCTTTGAAGGTGCCTTTAGATTCAATGTCATAGTGTATTATTCCTATGTTTTCTGCAATGTTCCTTATAGATAAGGTATGATGTCTAGATCTTTAATCCATTTGATCAAACTGTTTGCCTGGCATTAGAAGGAGCTCTAAGTTCATTTTTTTCACATGTAGCTGCCCAGTTTTCCCAACACCACTTTTTGAAAAGGCTTTCTTTGCTCCACTTATATTATTTGCTCCTTATCAAAGATTAAGTGATCATATATCTGAGAGTGTTTATCAGGATATTCAGTTCTATTCCATATGTCTCCAGGTCTGTATCTAAACAAATACCATGCGGTTGTATAGTTCGAGTTAGAGAATCTGACATCTCCCGCTCTCTTTCTTCCCTAAGATTGTTTTAGATATTAATGGGGGGTTTATTATTCCACATGAATTTCAGGAGTGTTTGGTCAATTTCTTTAAGACTGTCATTGCCATCCTTATAGGGTCTACATTGAATCTGTATAAATCTCTAAGTTGTTTTAAGATTTTGGCAATATTAATTATTTCAATCCATGAGCAGGGAATATGTCTCCATTTCTTCATGTTCTCCTTTAGTTCTTGAAGCAGCATGTTGTAGTTTTCTTTTTACAGGTGCTTAATAATCTTAGTTAAACTAGGATTTAAACTAGATTCCTAAGTATTTGATTATCTGTGGCACAAATTTGAAAGAAAAATTTTTTAAAATTTATTTTATGGATTCAAGTCTGATATTGAGATCTTTAATCCATTTTGATCTGATTTTTGTGAATGGTGTTAGACACAGATCCAAATTCATTTTTTTACATGTTGCTGCCCAGTTTTCCCAACACCACTTGTTGAAGAGGCTTTCCTTACTCCATTTTAGACTCATTGCACCTTTATCAAAGATTAAATGATCATGTGTTTGAGGTTGGGTGTCAGGATACTCAATTCTATTCCATAGGTCCACAGGTCGGTTTTTATTCCAATACCATGCTGTTTTAATTACTACTGCCTTGGAACTTGAACTCCCATTTGACCCAGCCATACCACTCCTGGGAATCTACTCTGGGAAACCAAAAATACACAGCGGAAACACCATCCCTACTTTTATGTTCATAGCAGCATTATTCACAATAGCCAGAATCTGGAAGCAACCAGAGTGCCCGAAAATCAAAGACTGGATAAAGAAGCTGTGGTACATCTACACAATGGAATACTATGCAGCTGTTAGGAAAACTGAAGTTATAAAATTTGCCTATAAATGGATGGACATGGAGAAGATTATGTTGAGCGAAATTAGCCAGAAGGAGAGAGACAGATACAGAATGACTGCATTTATTTGCATGGCATAAATATATATGTACATATTATGATACCAATATCCAAGGTCAAGTGAAACATATATCAGGAGGTCTTGTCAAAGGTGGAATTATCACAAACGTGTGGGAGTCAGAGTTTAGGTAAGACAGAAAATGGAACAGGGTGCTAATAATAGTCGAGGGTACTAATAGTCGAGCCAACCTAGAACTGAGCATTAAATAGAGGCAAAAGGATTCACATGACAACCTTTTAATGTATGTTCTGTAATCCATAGTCTGGAGGGAAGGAAAAGAGAAAGAGAGAGAAAGGGAAAGAAATAAAGAACCTGCCATGGAGCAGGGCTGGGGAAGGGGGAGGGAACCGGGGATGTTGTTGGTGGGAGATGGGCACTGGTGGAGGGATCGGGTGCTGAAACACTGTATGACCAAAACCCAAACATGAACTTTTTAATTGTATATCTTTTTTATTTGTACATCTCATGGTGGTATAATAAAATACTTAAAAATTATTTTAATTTATTTTTTATTTTAATTTATTTTATATATTTTATTATACCACCATAAGATATACAATTACAAAGAAGTTCATGTTTTGTTTTTGCACTTATAGTGTTCCAATTCCTCCTTCCTCCTCTAGCCAGCCTCTATGGCAGGTTATCTTGCTTCTCTCTCTCTCTCTCTCTCTCTCTCTCTCTCTCTCTTTCTCTCTTCCTCTCTGTCTCTCCTCTCTCTTTCTCTCATCCTCTCACTGTGGATTACAATTTGTACATTTAGAAGTTATGGTAACTTTTTAAAAAATATGCCTTTATTCTCTTCCATTACTTATATAGGAAAGCCATAGACTTTTGGGTGTTGATTTTGTACCATGACACTCTAATATAGGAATCCATTATTTGTAGGACCTTATTGGTAGGGATTTTAGGGTTCTTATGCACAATATCACGTCATCTGCAAACAGTAATAGATTGACTTATTTTACATGTCGCTGCCCAGTTTTCCCAACACCACTTGTTGAAGAGGCTTTCCTTACTCAATTTTAGACTCATTGCACCTTTATCAAAGATTAAATGATCATGTGTTTGAGGTTGGGTGTCAGGATACTCAATTCTATTCCATAGGTCCACAGGTCTGTTTTTATTCCAATACCATGCTGTTTTAATTACTACTGCCTTGTAGTACAGTTTGAAGTTGGGAAAGGTGATGCCTCCCATCTTCTTTTTCCCGAGGATTGCTTTAGCTATCCTTGGGGGTTTATTGTTCCATACAAATTTCAGGAACGTTTGGTCAATTTCTTTGAAGAATGTCATCGGTATCCTCATAGGGACTGCATTGAATCTGTATAGAGCTCTAGAGAGTATTGCCATTTTGACAATGTTGATTCTCCCCATCCATGAACAGGGAATGTGTTTCCATTTCCTTGTGTCCTCTTTTATCTCTTGGAGCAGTGTCTTGTAGTGTTCTTTGTACAGGTCCTTTACATACTTGGGTAAGTTGATTCCTAGGTATTTGATTTTCTGTGGCACAATTGTGAATGGAATAGTTTCCCTTAATATCCCTTTGTTCCCTTTCGTTATTTGTATATAGGAAAGCCACTGACTTTTGGTTGTTGATTTTGTATCCTGCCACTCTACTATATGCGTCTATTGTTTCTAGGAGTTTTTTGGTAGAGAGTTTAGGGTTCTCTAGGTATAATATCATGTCATCTGCAAATAATGATAGCTTGACTTCTTCCTTGCCTATCTGGACGCCCTTGATGTCCTTTTCTTCTCTGATTGCTATGGCAAGTATTTCCAGTACTATATTGAATAAAAGAGGTGAGAGTGGACAACCTTGTCTTGTCCCTGATCTCTTAAGGTGCAATGAGTCTAAAATGGAGTAAAAAAAGCCTCTTCAACAAGTGGTGTTGGGAAAACTGGGCAGTGACATGTAAAAAAATGAATTTGGACCTGTGTCTAACACCATGCACAAAAATCAGATCAAAATGGATTAAAGATCTCAACATCAGACTTGAATCTATAAAGTACATTGAAGAAAATATAGGAAAAACCCTCCACGACATTGAAGCTAAAGGCATCTTCAAAGGTGAAACATCACTAACAAAGCAACTAGAAGAAAGGATAAACATATGGGACTACATGAAACTAAAAAGCTTCTGCACCTCAAAAGAAACAGTGACTAAGATACAAAAGCAGTCCACAGAATGGGAAAGAATATTCACCCAATACCCATCTGATAAGGGGCCAATATCCAGGATATATCAGGCACTGATAGAACTTTACAAGAAGAAAACAAACAACCCCATCAAAAATGGGGGAGAAGAAATGAACAGAAACTTCAGCAAGGGAAGAAATTCGAATGGCCAAAAAAATATGAAAAAATGCTCATCATCACTGGTCATCAGAGAGATGCAAATCAAAACAACAATGAGATACCACTTTACACCACAGAGACTGGCACATATTCAAAAGTGCAAGAACAACGAGTGCTGGCGTGGATGTGGGGAAAAGGGGACACTCATCCATTGTTGGTGGGAATGCCGGCTGGTACAGCCTTTCTGGAAAACAATATGGACTTTTCTCCAAAGACTAGAAATTGAACGCCCATTTGACCCAGCCATACCACTCCTGGGAATCTACTCTGGGAAACCAAAAATATGCAGCGGAAACACCATCCCTACTTTTATGTTCATAGCAGCATTATTCACAATAGCCAGAATCTGGAAGCAACCAGAGTGCTCAAAAAATCGATGACTGGATAACGAAGTTTTGGTACATCTACACAACGGAATACTATGCAGCTGTTAGGAAAAATGAAGTTATAAAATTTGCCTATAAATGGATGGACATGGAGAAGATTATGTTGAGCGAAATTAGCCAGAAGGAGAGAGACAGATACAGAATGACTGCATTTATTTGCATGGCATAAATATATATATGTACATATTATGATACCAATATCCAAGGTCAAGTTAAACATATATCAGGAGGTCTTGTCAAAGGTGGAAATTATCCCAAACGTGTGGGAGTCAGAGGTTAGGTAAGACAGAAAATGTAACAGTGTGCTAATAATTGTCGAGGGTACTAATGCCAACCTAGAACTGAGCATTAAATAGAGGCAAAAGAATACACATGACAACCCTTTAATGTATGTTCTGTAATCCATAGTCTGGAAGGGAAGGAAAAGAGAAAGATAGAGAAAGGGAAAGAAATACCACTTGTTCTGTGGTACTAATCTTACTGAAGACAAATTTTATACTCCTACTGCTTGTGGAATTTGTTATTTACCTATTCTGTTCCTTCATATCCTACATATGAGAGAGATCACTCAGTGTCTGTTCCTTCCCTTGCTAACATCACTAAGCATTATGTCATCCAAATTGATCCAAGTAGCAGCATTTCATGTTTCTTTTTTTTTCCTTACAGCTGAGTGAAATTCCACTGTGTTTGTGTGCCATAGTTTTGTTGTAGGCAGGAGGAGGTGCCACATGCCAATAAAAATTCCTGAAGAAGAAGAAAAAAAAACTGGTCCTTCAGCAGTCCAGAGTTACCTGTTTGAAAACTGGAACCAGATTGGTAAGATCACTATCAGCAATAGACCCTGAGGGAAGGGAAGGCCAAAGGGAATGTGTGAAGCCCATAGGCCACAGGCCCTTCTAATGACTTTAGCTGATTAAATCTCCTGAGGCACATATATCAGCCTTCTGGTTCCAGGACCCAGCTCGCAGAAGACTCTAGAGCATTCCAGCCAAAGACAACCACTCCCAAAATCTATTCTCCTTGGCAACAGCAGTAGCAACCTAGATTGAAGCCCCATATGGGAATAACTTGGGGAGATATCTATAAAAGCCTTCCTGACCAAAGGACAGCTCGCATATGCTGCATGGACACACATGCTGCCTGAGCCCATGTGGCCAAGCGCTTGTGGTGCCTGAGCACATGTGTTGCCCGCATCTCCCCTCTTGAGATATGTACTCTCTCTTGCTCGCTCTCCATCTTTGGAGTAGCCCGCACTCTCCCTTAAGCACGTTACTCTCTTTCTCTCCCTTCCCTTTCCTAAAACCTCTACTCATCGACTCCTGAAAATTCTTTTTCTGCGAGGGAAGATAAGAACCCTGAGGCAACCCTGTGTAAGGCCTAGGACTGACTTTCCTTTCCTGCAAAGAGCAATTCCTCGCTCCAGCCTGAGTCCGTGGCTCCCCGAGAAACCTCGCGTGGTGGGGGATCAGCTCCCGTGCCTAGAGATCAGGACATCAGGTGTCGCTTGACAGCCACCTCGTGGGGCTGGTGGAGCTCAGGCTCACACCGTGGGGGGCTCATCGCAGTCTTTATCAGTCCTAAGCCTGCCCAGCAGGTCCTGTGTGGCAGAGACGGCTGTGGAGAAAGCGACCATCTCTCTCCCCCTTCGGGCCTCACATAAGCCACCCGTGAGTGAAGTAAATAAGTTTCTTTATCCAGTCACCTGATATTGTACATTAAGATTGTTTCCAAGTTTAGGATATAGAGAATAAGGCGGCAGTGAACATTGGAGTGCATACCACTCTTTTAAATTGAGTTTTTGAAACTATGGAATACATCTAGAAGTGCACTTACAGGGTGTTGTGGAAGTTGAATGCCTAGTTTTTTAAAAATATCTCTACTGTTTCCTCAAAGTTGAATCAATTAACATTCCTTCAGAGTGAATGATGGCCCATTTCTCCCCACATATTTGCCAACAGTTGTTGATTGTTCTACATGTTAAGTGGCAGTCCCACTGGTGTGAGATATCTCTTGCTGTTTTAATTAGCATTTCCCTAATGATATATTAAACTAAAATTTTTTCTATACTGGAAAGAAAATGATGGCCTGAATGAAACGACATCCCACAGATTAGGTTGATAGCCAGGATACATAAAGCACTGGTAGAAATCCATCACTATATATCACAGCATTCCCGTTCATCATTGATTTGCTAAATGAGCACCAGTAACATCTCCATATTTCCTATCTCATGCTAGTAGAGCCCAAGGTCATCTACTTTCTCCAGGCACCTAAAGAGCCTCAAACCATTCCATTATGTCATGGGAATGAGGCCTATAATTGTTACTAGTATTTGGCATATGAAATACAACACGGGTAGCTTGCCAGGCTTTGCCATATAGAAATCTATACAGAATATAAAAGTTTTTAAAATGGTATAAGAAATGAGCATAAAACTGCTCAAAAGACAAAGATATGGCTCCAATACATTTATGAAAAAATGTTCTCAAAATCACTTATCATCAGGTTATTTTTTAAATCAGATACACTAGAATAAACTTGTTCAATCACCTCTATACATGTATGCTACGCACTTTCATAATTTTCATCTGAAATAAGCTTCAGGGGATTAAAATATGAACAGTTCATCAGAAATGCAAAGATTTCCCTGTGACAACATCCAGATGAACATTTATATATGCAAATCTCGACCAAGACAATTCAGAAAAATTTTAAATAACCTTCTCACAAAGGCCAATCTTTTCTTTTTATCTCAGGAACAGCCAATGATTATCCTTAAATACATGTTCCTCTCATTCATTTTCCATAATTCACTTGATCACTTGATCACTTGACATCCCATTATTCATCGATTTGCTTGAGTGGGCACCAGTAACATTTCAGGTGATAAATAAGTAGCACCTTTTCTTTTTGGTGAAGCATATAGGTTTTGATAAAATGAATTATGGCATGTTCCATAATTCATTTCATCAAAACCTATATGTGTCACCAAAAGAAGGTGCTACTTATTTTTATCTTTGGGTGGTCACGCATTGCAGCATTCATGTTGCTCTGTGTTCAGAATTAATTCATGTAATTCTTGAGGCACCATGTGCAGTGTTCAAGATTTAATCAGATACCATGTGCAAGGCCTCTGATATTTTTCCCTGGATCTTTATTATGGAAAATTTTCATTTTGTCATTTAAAAATTCATTCAAATTTTATTCCTCAGTTGTAGTGTTTCTTTTAAAATAAGTGATCATTTAATACCTAAAGACACTTTCTTTAAAAAAGATGATTTAATTTATTTCTGACCATGAACAGAAGTGAGCACATTGGCAATGTTTTATGCTCTGTGATTTAGTAAAGATTTTGTTGTTTCCTGTATTGTTTCCAAATTATCTTTTGGAAATAAAGCATGCACTTACTTTATATCTCTTTTACTAATTGTTGTAGAATGATAAATATGTGTAAAATTGACCTATTGTAAATGGTATATTTTATTCACACAACACTTTTCAGCTTTTTTTCATTGTCTTAAAGGCTTCATACTATAAACTTCTATAGAGAACTATGATATCTACATTATTTGTTTTCAGACACTAAAAAAGCATAATATAGACATGAAATCTTCATAAATATTTTACGATTTACTTTGATAATTTTCTTCCCTGAGGAGTCAAAATCAGGTTCCCAATCCAGCATTTTCTACCTTGGATAGAAAAGCTCATGCTGATTTTGATAACAGCTAGATCAGAAAGTGGATATGCCTTTCTCACTGCTGGAAATGTTGTCTGTGACCAAAGGTTTTCCTATTTCCTATTGATTTACACATAGTACACTCATTAAAACTGTAGATGGTTTGCCTGCACTTCACCAAGGGTACCACCTCTTTGTGCTGAAAGATGAACATTCCTAAAATAAACTCCTTTTACATCTAAATTGCAACTTGCAGGAGGTCTCACTTCTGAGCTGTGCACAAATAAAGGAGAGGAAGACTCTCCCGTGGATAATGAGTATATGCAAAATTCTTTAGTGAATAATCACAGACACTGGTTAAAGCAAGATGCAGCTGTGCGTGCATAATTATAGCCTCAAAAGCTGTGCTGTTTGGAATATAGCTTGTTGCTGTGCATAAAGGAAATTAAATTGAAACTGAAAAGTTACTATGGCACTGATTTAAATGATAAAATAAACTTAATCACATTTGATATTAATGTATGAAAGTAACATATTCACTAGGTTTGAAAAATATGATTGTAGAGGATATGAAATACT
Source organism: Cryptotis parvus (assembly GCA_021461705.1). Lineage (NCBI taxonomy): Eukaryota > Metazoa > Chordata > Mammalia > Eulipotyphla > Soricidae > Cryptotis > Cryptotis parvus. The sequence continues at coordinate 67,566 of JAJIBD010004370.1, forward strand.
CATAGTGATAATTATTTAATAACACCTCAGGAAATATCTATTTAGAAGTCAGGTAGACCTAAAATTTGATATGCAAACAATACATTTTTCATATTTAGTATGGATACGGTCTGAAAATATTCATTTCCTTTTAACTAAAGTTAAAATCAAGCTCCCACACACAATAACTTCTAAATATATGTATTACAATCCACAATGTGTAAGAGAAGGAAGATAGAAAGAGAGACAGAGAGAGAGTGAAAGAGAAAAATAAACAACCTGCCAAAGAGGTAGGCTAGGGGAGTGGGGGAGGGAATCGCGAATATTTTTGGTGGGAAATGGGCACTGGTGGAGGGATGGGTGCTGGAACACTGTATGACTGAAAATCCAAACATGAACATCTTTGTAATTGTGTATCTCATGGTGGTATAATAATATATTTAAAAATATCAAGCTCCAAAAGAGGATGTTAACAAAACTCTGATTTGGAGAGCAAAATATTTTTTTGAACAGAAGAAACTGTATAAGGATGTTCATTCTTTGACTGAAGTCTAGATTCTTATTCTATTGGATTATCTAAAATTGAGTTAGTGACATTAATTTTAAAGTCATTAAGCCAATATATAATTAGTTCTACATCTCTCTGAAATGTATCAATATAAATGTAGAGCAATCAATAAATAGTAAATAGTTGCATAATCTTCGCTCATTAAATTAATAAATTAATTTATTATTCTTTAAAAATAGACTAAGTAAATAATTTGTTACTTTAGTCTAATATACATTCTTAGTTCCTACTTTTCTAAGATGTATATCGTACAGCTGTGGAAACTTCTTTCTAAGAACAACATAGGATACTGCCCTAATCCAGTTAAATTCAGTGATTTATTTAAAATTTACTCCATTGAGCTTTGCTATTTACTGCCCATAAAACTTGTTTCAAGAGAAGTGAATTAGAAGCGACATAAGTACTTTGGTAGAGGATCTTGTCACACTTGTGATAATGGAGGTAAGTAACTAAACAACAAAACTAAAAGCATAATAAAATTATCACCATGATACCTAAACTTTTTTACTAAGATTAACTAATGATAATAAGAAGACAGATTTAAACTATGCATTAAAATAGAGCAAGAAATAGCAAACCCACTTTGTTACTTTATTTATTCAATTCATCCCTAAGTAAATTATAAATACTTGACCTGTCAAAGTAAGACTGATTTCTGAAGATTAGAAAGTTTGTCCTTTTCACAAACAGAGAAAGTTTCATCTAAATAAATAATTTTCAATCCTGACTACATATTTGAATCACTTGGGATAATTATTTTTTAAGTACATGTATTGGCCTTATCTCAATATTTCTAAACATGGGATCAGAATATCAGGTATTAGTTTAAATAATACTAATTATTTAATGCTAATAAATGATTGGTATTTATTAATATTAAATTAAATTAAAGCAATTATTATGATTGTAAAGCCTTTCATATAATAAGAATACCTTTGTATGTATGTGACTTTCTGCTACAGAATGGCTTAAGTTTGTGGTTAGAAGCACCAAGAACATCAGAGCTAGGCAACCATTTTCCAAAATTTAGAGCGATTTAAACTGTCAATTTCACTTGTATCACTTGTATCACTTCCCGCTGTTCATCAATTTGCTCGAGCAGGCACCAGTAAGGTCTCCGCTCATTGGGAATGAAGTCCATTATTGTTATAGATTTTGGCATATCAAATACACTACCAATAGCTTGTTAGTCTCTGCTGTGGCTCTGGGTTCTTCCCAGGGATCCCAGTCTTTTTCTGTGTCAGACCATCAACCATCCAGGGCCTACGGGGCAGAGCCCTGGATATAGACAAATCTGTCTCCTCTCTGCCACCTGCCAATGCAGCTAGGCACCACAGCCACACCTGCAACACCTCAAGAGGCAGGCAGGTGACCCAAAACTGTCAATTTACACATGAAAATGTTCAACTCCAAATTAGTGGTTCAAAATGTCAATCCAATTCACAATCAAGGTGTTGCTGATTCTAATCCTTCCATCACTATCTGAATGCTTATCAATATTCCCTCTAGTTTCTCTGTATATGTATCCATTTGATGTGTTTATTATGGATTAAGAATAAAATCTCTCAACCACCATTTTAAATCTAAAGATTTCATCTTTTTCTTCATCAGTTATGTCTGTGAACAAGCTTTCTACAAAAAAAACCCCTGATACCTTGAAAAGATGGCTATGAAGAATTGAAATTGTATTATGCCTTTGAGTTGTATTCCCTCTGCTGTCAGTAGTATCACATTCTAGTTCTAATAAAATATTAATTATTCATTAAACAAAAGCATCCATATCCTCAACAACTATACTGCTTACAACATTCAAACTCATTATTAGTGTAATAAAATATGCCACTATCTCACTCACAGGCTTTTCTAGATAAGTGCCAGTTTAACGTTTCATTCACTACATAGAGGTTTAGTTAAACTCTAATTAGTGTCAGTGTCTCTTCTAGATATTTTCAGTAAGTTTTCATATACTGAAAATTATGCCATCTGTGATAGCTAGAGAAATTGCATAGAAACCTTACAGGTTTGCCCTGTCTGTAGTCCCATTCAGGAGGAGAGAAAATTCTTGTTTCCACTTTTGTTACACATTTTATTACTTTGATATCAAAGCACTATTGACTTAAACAGGAATGTTCTCACAATTATTTTTTTTCTGTTTTCTTTTTTTTAAGTATTTTATTATACCACCGTGATTTATACAAATAAAAAGATATACACTAATCTTTTCTAAAAGTGTATTTGCCCATTTTCTAGGGCATTTGTCAATGCATGCTTCTATATAGAAGCATATGGAAGGGGGTTTAATTCTGAATGTCATGTACCTACTCTGTTAAATAACTGAAAAATTAAGTTGCTATGCACACGTGATCACTTAACTTTCCGTTGATCATCGATTTCCTCGGGCGGGCACCAGTAACATCTCCATAAGTCCAGTTGAAAGCAAGTGTAGCCCAAGGACATCTGTTTGCTTTAGGAACATGAAGAGCTTCAAACCATTCCATCAGGTCATGGGAATGAGGTCTATAATTGTTACTGGTATTTGGCATATCAAATACACACAGGTAGCTTGCCAGACTCTGCTATTCACATAAACACACACACAAAAAATCCTGACCATATCTTTCATCAATTTACTTTTTTTGAGGATCCTTTAATTATTTAAGATTATTTGTACAGCGAGTAGGGCATTTGCCTTGCACACAGCTAACCCGGGTTCAATACCCGGCGCCCCATATGGTCCCCCAAACAGCGCCAGGCGTAAATCTTGAGTGCAGAGCCAGGATTAATCCCTGAGAATTGCCAGTTGTTACCCAAAAAAGAAAATAAATAAAGATTATTTAATTTCTTTAAAATTTTAACAATTTTGTCTTAGAGACAAAAATTCTGTTAATTCTAGAGACCTATTGAGGACATTGATAATTAGCGGACTCAAAAAATGCTTACTGTAATTTTTATTTCATTTATTTTAGAATTCAAAATTCTTGGGCCGGAGCGATAGCCCAGCAGGTAGGGCATCTGCCTTGCACGAGGCCTGCCCATGTTGGCCCGGGTTCGATCCCGGTATCCCATATGGTCCCCAAGCACCGCCAGGAGTAATTCCTGAGTGCAGAGCCAGGAGTAACCCCTGAGCATCACTGGGTGTGACCCAAAAAGCAAAAAAAAAAATTCTACTAGTATGTTGGAAATCCTTAATTAACATTACAATGATATTTGATTTTTAGGGTTTTATATTGTACATTTCAAATAATAAATTTTGGTATGATAATATTTTATAAAATGATTTTTTTTACTGAAGTTCTCTTTGCAGCATATTTATAAAAAAATAGCAAAGAGCTTCTATGCACTTAAGGAGTCAAACAAAAATAAAGCTACAAAATAATTACTCTATAGTACTTAATATTTGAGAAAGACAATCGATAATCATTTCAGATTGCATAAACATTATATATCTTGGAAGCCAAAAACATAGTGTAAAAAACGAAAGTCTTTTATTTTGAAAACTAAGAAATGTAATGCATGAACAGCAAAAGGCAGTGGGAGATTTCTAACCTCTTCATTGATATAGCCCTTTTCATTTTCTCCTGGGCTCTTGCTGATCATGGAATTGTATCAAATATTCTTAACAGCATGAAATAATCAACAAACTTGAACTAGAAAAAGAATAAGAGCAGTAGGTAGAAAAATGTTCTAATAAATTAAAAATATATCAAAAATTATGAGCTACACATATCTTTCCTTATGGATCTATTAAATATACAGAGGTTTATAAAAATGAACTTGAAATAGTTTAATGTGAACAACAATTTAATAAATGCTAACCTACCATTATCAAACACTTCTGGATGTGATTTACATCACCTCTGGATATGATTTACAGCATCTAAATATTCAAACTGCAAAAAAAAAATATTGCTTTCAGAAGAACAGAGAATTTTGCAACACTTCCATTTTCCTTAAGATCTAGACATCCAAAATATGGTTGAGGTTAAATATACGAAATGCAATAAGCCACATGTTTCCCAAATATTTATCTAATACAGTTCAAATCAGTCTTCATGAAAATTTTTGTCACACTTCCATCCCATAAAATTCTCTCAGAATTCTGACATGTTGGAACTCTGTGTGGGCAAAGTCCCAAGGGGTTATAAATATAGCTCTGTGATTAGTCCATGGGGATTTTCAGAATTATTCTTGAAATTTTTGATTCTTAATTAGAAAATTCCAATTACACACTTTCTAATTTATAGTTATGGTGTTTATAATATAAAATATAAATATGTCCTTTTATATATTTTAATCATTAAAACTGTATGAGTAATCTGAAAAATATTCAGTATATTGCATGATATTAGTGGTAATTACTGTCAATTATACTATTTAATATTAGCAAATAGATGATAATCAAATTTTTCTTAGGTTATCTTCCAAGTGTTAGATGAAGCTTTACAAACCATTGTCTCAATTACTCTTTTCAGGTAAATTAGATTTCCACAACAATGATCTGGAAGAAGTAACGTTTTTCTGTGTCACCAATCTTTTTGTACTGCTTTCCTACTTCAAAAGTCTGATCTTGGTCTGGATAAATAGTATAGAGATTAATGTACTAACCTTTCTGTTGCCAACCATTGTTTGAATCTGGGACTGAACGGTATCTCCTTAGCAGCACCATGAACGAGCACTGAGGCAGGCATAACACTTGTGGATATTTTATGAGCTTGCACTATTTCTCTCACCCCTCTCTTTTATCCCCTACACCTTCTCCCCACCCCCACCGTGTGTGTATGTGTGTGTGTGTGTGTGTGTGTGTTTGATATTGAAGTATTTGTGTCTTTTAAAGAAATACTTAAGAAAATCACAGATTTAGGAAATAATAATTAAAAAATAAATGAGATCCAAAGATACAAAATAAAATATTCTTCTTCAGAAGAGCAGAGTGAAGACAAGTCTTGTGTTTTATCCCAGATTATATACAAGACATTATGTGACTTAATCCCGGAAATCATGTCTGATGTCAAACTATGACCGATAGACTATGCTAGTAATATCGGTGACCTGCATTTCTCTCTTGCTATCTATCTGCATCCGTTGAGGAACACCTTTTGCTCAGAATAGGGGATTTGTCTTGTGGGAAAGGCCACCTTATAGATCACATTAGAGGGTCTTATTTTCCAGCAGTGGGGCTTACTTCCTTCTTCGTAATGTCTAAGATATGTATAGCTTATCCCACATTCATGGGAGATCAAATGTGTTTCACAGTGTTTTATAATTGTCTCCCATTACCCTAAGAATAAAGGATTTGCCATCCCATATTAGTGTACTGGCATAAGTGACTCTAATATAGTTTGTTTCTATGAATTATTTAGAGAAAAGTACTGTTCATCCCATTTTTGGAGTTAGAAACTTAAATTAAATTTTTGGTTCACAAGAAAATGCCTGTAGGAATAGTAACCTTCACACTGCATTGGTTTTAACATAGAATCTTGTTACATTGGTTTTTACCATAAAATATTTTGCTTATTTCAGTTTAAAGATTATCAAAAGGAATATTTTACTTAGTTTTTTAAGAGAAAATATAATATTCAAGAGAAAATAATCATATTTCTAGAGAATAACTGGTAGTGAGAAGTTTGTAGTAAACTTTGTTATGAGAGGCAATAAGTTGGAATTAGAAACTAACAAAAGAGTGGCTCGTTTAACTGAAGAACGTTTTATTAAGGAAAGATACCAATTTTTTGGAGCATGTGGTGTTCTCCAGATATAGAGAAAGATAAAAGGAAAACAAAGTAAAGGAAATCTGTGACCTATAACATTTTGTCAATCCAGCACAGAATGCACATCTGATGAAATATTCCAGAAAAATGGAACCACATTGCTGACAAAAAATCACTTGAAGTCTGGATTTTCTTTCTGCAAATATTTGAAAGGATAGAGAACGCTAATTTTAGAGAAATAAAAAGACCCACTGGTATATTCAAGAGAAAATAATAATAAATCTAGAGAACAACTGGTAGTGAGAAGTCTGTAATAAGCATTCTTGGTTATGGGAGGCAATAAGATGGAATTAGAAACTAACAAAAGAGTGGCTGCTTTACCTTCAAAACAAAGTTGTTGTTCTTTAGTTATTTGTGTTGTTTTTCTTCGACCTCTTTCAGGACTCCATTATAAGATGACAGAATGTTTTCTATATTAAGTCAATAATCTTTATACATATAAAACTTCAGCTAGAGAAAACAATGTTATTGAAGCCTAAGTGAGTACAGTGGGTAGGGTGTTTGCTTTACATGCTGTCAAATAGAATTCAGTCCCCATTAATCCATATGGTCCCCTGAGCCCACCAAGTGTGATAACTAGAGCATAGCCATGAATAAACCCTGAGTACCACTGGGTGTGTCATCCCTCTCACCATCCCCAATTCCCACAAAAATGAAGACAATAAGAAAGCAAAATATTTTCGTTGAACAGTAAAAGTTTCAGTGGTATTATTTTACAATGTCGATTAAACAAAGTACATTTTGGTTTTTATTTCACCTAAGTTTAAGAAATTGAATAGACAAGATGCTTTTGTCAATAACTGTAAACATAAAAACAAAGTAACATAAAACTGAGAGTATAATTAAAGAAATGTGCAATACTATATTTGGATTAAGAATTTTGTTTATTTGACCAGACTAGAACTGAGCACTGAACATAGTTTGCACAGCAATATACATGATACCCTTAAATGTATATATTATAAGCCACAATTTGAAGAGGAGGAAGATATATATATATATATATATATATATATATATATCTTTATATCTATATATACATATAGATATTTTCCACTTCTGGACTTCCCTCTCGTCAGAACTCCACCCAGCAGACCAGCCCATCACAGCCCGGATCACAGACACCCACCCTGCCGGAGCTTTTTCCTCAATCCGGCCCAGGTATGCTGGTCCAGAGACTCTCACACGTGGGGCAGAGCTGTTCCTTGCTCTCCCTGTGCAAAAGCCGTTCATGAGGCAGTCGGGAGGCATGGCGGGTTCTAGCACTGGTCCACCACCTCGGCAGAGCCTCACAACAAGCCAGACCACCGCTCCTTAATCCACGGGCGCCGCCATTTTCCACTTCTGGACTTCCCTCTCATCAGAACTCCACCCAGCAGACCAGCCCATCACAGCCCAGCTAGCGCGGCCAAAGCGGCCGCGCAGCTCATCAATAAATGCTTTATTTGGAGGTGTTTAAAAGAGTTTGCATCCCGCTCGGCAAGCTTGGCAAGCTTCTCGTGTTGTATATGATATGCCAAATTCCAGTAACAATTATAATAGGTCATTCCCATGACCTAATATAATGGTTTGAGGCTCTTTATGTTCCTGTAGCAAGCCGATGCCCCTGGCTCTACTGGCATGAGACAGGACATATGGAGATATTACTGGTGCCCGCTCTAGCAAATAGGTGATCAACGGGAAGATCGTGATCGTGATCGTACACACACAATATACACATATACACATATACACATATACGTATATACATGTATACTTCTCTCTCTATATATTTATACATGTATATATGTATATATGTGTGTACATAATATATATAACCACATGTACATGTGCAAATATACATATATACATGTATGCACATATACATATATGTATATACATATACATATATACATATATATGCATGTATACCATGTATACATGGTATACGTGTATGTATGGTATACATGTATGTATACATGTATGTGTATATATATGTATACATATATACATATACATATATACATATGCATATATGTTTTTATTTATTTGTTTTAAGGCTATGCTCAGCAATGTTCTATTTGACTTCCTCTTTAATTTTTTGAAGATACAGTGACAAAGTTGTTCACAATTAGGTTTCAGTCATATAGTGTTCCGACACTCATCCCTTCACCAGTGTACATTTCCCACTGCTAATGTCCTAGTTTCCTCAGTTTACCTTCAGTCACCCAGCCTACCTCAATGCCAATGATTTTCCTTTCGCTCTCACCTCTCCCTCTCTCTAGTTTATTAAACTTGGTCTGCTAATAGCAAGGCACGTTTGCTACTAACTGTAGTATTGTTTAGGCCCTGCTTTGTTTAACTATATTCAGAGATCCAAAATGTAACAACCAAACTATATAATGCTTTCCTAAGCTTGAGATTAATTATCTCTATATTAAATGAAGAGTAAATATAGTCTCAGCTTTTGTAATAATAGTAGACATTCTGCAGAAGACATGAAGTCAAAACATTTATTGATATACTTTAATAAATTATTCTCCTGTCTAATCTTTTCGTTGTAATGCATTTTAATTTGACAATCAAATTGACTGTCTCTTTCTTGAATTTTTAAAGTATGTAAATGATTCAATTATCACCTCAGCAGAGACCTTTATTTTCCTTTGATTGTGTCAATGACAGAGGCAGAATAGAGCCACAGCTTAAAAAAATTAATAGTTAACCATTTGTAAGTACTGGTGCCTTTTAAATTAGCAAAACACACACACGCAAACACACATATCCAACTGTGTAAGAAATGTCAAAATGAAACACTGTAGAGATGGCTTCAAACTGGGAATTTGTATCAATGTGCAGAAGGAATTTCACATGTGACCTCTTATCCTAGTGTGAAGATCATATGGGGAATGATTGCTAAAGGGAGCACCCAGCTGAGACTCTGTTTTATCTTTATGTTTATGGGAAAGAATATGGGCAGTGCTCCACCTAGCAAAGACACATTTTATGCTCTGGTGCATGCTAGTCTTGAACTTGGGTACTACCAGTTTTATGTATTTATGATGATTACTATTAATAAATAATATTATTAATAATATTATTAATAATTTAGTCCCAATAATAATTCATTAATGGATTTCTGAAATCTGAAGATGGACAATTTAACTGCTGAAAAATATTCAGTGGCATATAATGTCACTACATGCAATTAATCTTTTAAACAAAAACTCTGTTTTGATTTTCTCTGTTTTTCAGTACATGGAAACAAATTAATTGTTTATCAAGGGGGGAAAAGCACATTGTAATCAAATATAAAATAACAGAATTTAATAAGAACAGAAGGCAAATTGCAAGGTCACCTTCTGCAGAATAATTTGATTCAATAGAAAACACAATATAATTTAATATAGTGTGTGCTCAGAATATTATGGTGCTTGACACTTTGTCTTGGAAAGTAAACCTGGAATATACCAATAAAATAGAAGAAATCAAATAAAATTCCAGTACATAAACACTTTTCTATAATATAGGAATGAAAATTGCATATTTTATTTCTTGTTTATTTCAATCAATGGTTTCTAGCACAGGAAAGCAACATAAAACACATGTTTAAATATTTATTTACTAGTTATTTATAAGCATTCTGTATAGAAATACTGACAACTATTGCATTGATGTGCATATTTTTGTATTTTGAATGCATATATTATTAATCAAAATGTCCTAAAAATAAAAAATGATGGTAGTTAATAGGGACTTTTTAGTTATTTGAGGTAAATGATTACTTACCCATAAAATACAGAATATTTTAAAGTCGATGGTGCATAGATATGAAATAATAGGAAATAATTTGAATGATAATAACTTTGGCTGGTGAGTAATTACTACCCCTCTGTGTTGAGATATAAATATATTTAGTTTAAGATGTAACTATTTAAGCCTGTAGTAGCAACAGATTTACATAATACATTACAAATTCAGTAGCTAATTTTCAATGATGAACTATAATTGACATAGATATAAATTCAATACATTGCTTATATAAACAGACGTATAACTAGATCAACTTTACTAAAATTTTCAATATATTTTAAGATGGACAATCAGAAATGCCCCAGAACTTGACTAAAAGAGTTTTAGTCGCATGTGAACATAGCAATGACTGCAATACGCAAAGGGGATTTTTCTAGGGTATTAGCTGTCAACTGTTTTAATCAGTGCAGCATAAAATCTTGACAAGGTCAGTGAAAATGACTTTACAAGTATTTAGTATTGATGTCACATGCATCAATAATTAATTCTAGGCAATTTGTGTTTTAGGAGACAGACTTGGTTAATAGAAATAATATAGACTTGAGAGACAAGAAAAATATAAGAATCCCATTTCAGTTGAAATTTAAATATATTATCTTCAATCTAATAACTACAGAGTTGAGTTCATTTAGACTTGGATTTGTATTTGTAAAATAAGAGGAAAAGCATTTAATACATGTGTAAGGAATGTAAAGAAAGATAAATGTAAGGAACATTTAACAACCACATATATTTTTTAAAACAAATACTTTCAATGAAGATGGCAAATACGAACATAGAAGTGTATTTGCATTTTATAAGAATAGGTCCTTTTGTAACTCTTCATTGCAACTAAAATGTAGAGGTAAATTGAGCAAAAATTATTCACTGCTTTTTATGTATCACTATAGTATTGCATCAATAAAGTTGGCAATATGAGAGGGGAGTTTTATTTCAGCATGGTTTGTAATTGTAATTTTGAATGCGAAGCAACTAGGTGTTCTAAGCTTAAATAAACAGACTAGTAAGAGCTGTTTATGTGCCACCTGTTTACATTCATGTGTTTAAGACACCTAAGTGGGAAGGTCTGGAAAAGAATTCAAACTTACGCATACCAACACACTCACAGCTCATCACATATTTGCTATTTTTAATCTTTCCATGATGGACTTATTCAGAATTTTCAGAAAACGCAATTGAAGATATAATTATGACCAGAGGAAAATGTCAAGATGTACTGAATTTAAGAACAGACTTTAGTGATTTTTTCACACAATGGAAAATTACAAAACGATTGAAAGTACCTTTTGGTTTTGACTGAAAATCATTTATTTTATTTCATTTTTCTGTGGCTAAATGAAAACTGTTCCTCCTTGATTTCTGTTTGTTCATTTACTCCTCAATGATGCTGCCTACAAGACACTAAGTGAAATCATAATTTATATCATTTATACTTAAATCTTCAGCTTTTATTATCTTTTGCCTGTAAAATTTTAAAAAAGGTTCCAGTGTGTGTTTTTACAGATTTTTTTTTAAATTTTTAAACCTTATATAAAAGTGTGAAAGAGAAGTCTCTATATTCCTTCAATAACATTTTTGGTTTCTTTATCTGCATGCTTCGTCTTGGTAATTATATTAGATAATTATTAAAAATACAGATTTAATATGATGATGCATTTGTAGTAACTGTAAACTGTTTTTTTTTTTAATTTTTTTATTATACCACCGTGAAACACACAATTACAAAGGTGTTCATAATTGGTTCTTGGTAATACAGTATTCCAGCACCCATCCCTCCACCAGTGCCCCATTTCCACCACCAATGTACCCCTCCCCTCCAGTCCCCCACCCGCCTTAATAGCAGGTACCCCAGTTTCCTCTCTTTCTCTCTCTATCTCTCTCACTGTCTCTGCATCTCTCTCCCTCTTATTTTACACATTATGGCTAGCCCTGCAGATATTTAGAGTTTATCACTTAAGTCTCTTTGTGTATATTCAGTGGTGAGTTTTAATCTGCCATTACCATTTCCCATATTTAGTAAAACACTGGTATCTATATCCTATTAATGAATGCAGTCATTCTATATCTGTCCTTTTCCTTCTGACTAATTTCACTCAGCATGATAGACTCCATGTCCATCCATTTGCAGGTAAATTTCATAATTTCATCCTTTCTGACAGCCGCATAGTATTCCATAGCGTAGATGAACCACAGTTTCTTTAGCCAGTCCTCTGTTCTCGGGCATTTAGGTTGTTTCCAGATTCTAGCTATAGTGAATAGCGCAGAGATAAATAAAGAAGTACAGATAGTGTTTCTGCTACGTGTTTTTCGGTCTCTAGGGTATATTCCCAGGAGTGCTATTGCTGGATCAAATGGGAGCTCAATATCTAGCTTTCGGAGGAATGCCCATATTGTTTTCCAAAAGGGCTGGACCAGTCGGCACTCCCACCGGCAGTGGATGAGAGTCCCTTTTTCCCCACATCCACGCCAGCACCGATTGTTCTTGCTGTTTTGGATGTGTGCCAGTCTCTGTGGGGTGAGATGGTACCTCATTGTTGTTTTGATTTGCATCTCCCTGATGATTAAAGATGAAGAGCACTTTTCATATGCCTTTTGGCCATTCAAATTTCTTCTTTTTGGAAGCATCTGTTCATTTCTTCTCCCCATTTTTTGATGGGGTTGGCTGTTTTCTTCTTGTGGAGTGCTACCAGTGCCTGATATATTTTGGATATTAACCCCTTGTCAGATGGGTATTGGGTGAATATCCTTTCCCACTCTGTGGATTGTCTTTGTATCTTGGTCACCGTTTCTTTTGAGGTGCAGAAGGTTTTCAATTTTATATAATCCCATTTGTTTATCTTTGCTTCAATTTGCTTGGTCAGTGGTGTGTCGTCTTTAAAGATACTTTTCGTTTCGATGTCATAGAGCGTTTCTCCTATGTTTTCTTCGATGTACCTTATAGATTCATGTCTGATATCGAGATCTAGAATCCATTTTGATCTGACTTTTGTGCATGGCGTTAGAAGTAGGTCTAAGTTCATTTTTTACATGTAGCTGCCCAGTTTTCCCAGCACCACTTGTTGAAGAGGCTTTCTTTGCTCCACTTAATATTTTTTGCTCCTTTATCAAAGATTAAGTGGTTGTATATTTGTGAGTGCGTTTCAGAATACTCAGTTCTATTCCATATGTCTACGGGTCTGTCTCTATACCAATACCACACTGTCTTAATTACAACTGCTCTGTAGTAGAGCTTGAGGTTGGGGAAAGTGATACCTCCCATCTTCTTTTTCCCAAGGATTGCTTTAGCTATTCGTGGGGTTTTATTATTCCATACAAATTTCATGAGTGTTTGTTCAATTTCTTTGAAGAACATCATGGGTATCTTCATAGGGACCGCATTGAATCTGTATAAAGCTCTAGGGAGTATTACCATTTTGATAATGTTAATCCTTCCAATCCATGAGCAGGGAATGTGTCTCCATTTCCTCAGGTCTTCTTTTATTTCCTGAAGTAACGTTTTGTAGTTTTCTTTGTAGAGATCCTTTACATTCTTTGTCAGATTGATTCCTAAGTATTTGATTTTCATGGGTGCAATTGTGAATGGGATAGTTTCTTTAATGTCCCTTTCTTCTCTTTCGCTGTTTGCATATAGGAAGGCCATTGACTTTTGGGTATTGATTTTGTATCCTGCTACTCTACTGTAAGAATGTATTATTTCTAGGAGCCTCTTGGTAGAGAGTTTTGGGTTTTCCAGGTATAATATCATGTCATCTGCAAATAGTGATAACTTGGCTTCTTCCCTTCCTATCTGGATGCCCTTAATGTCTTTCTCTTCCCTGATTGCTATGGCAAGTACTTCCAGTACTATATTGAATAGTAGTGGTGAGAGTGGGCAGCCTTGTCTTGTCCCTGATCTTAAGGGGAAGGCTTTCAGTTTTTCCCCATTGAGAATGATGCTCGCTGTGGGCTTGTAGTAGATGGCCTGGATTATCTTGAGGAAGGTTCCTTCAATCCCCATTTTATGGAGAGCTTTCATCATGAACGGGTGTTGAATCTTGTCAAATGCCTTCTCTGCATCTATTGATATGATCATATGGTTTTTATTTTTCTTTTTTGTTGATATGATGTATTATGTTGATTGACTTGCGGATGTTGAACCATCCTTGCATTCCCGGTATGAATCCCACTTGGTCATGGTGTACAATCTTTTCGATGACTCTGTGGATTCTATTTGCTAGTATTTTGTTGAAGATCTTAGCATCTGTATTCATCAGGGAGATTGGTCTGTAGTTTTCCTTTTTTGTGACATCTTTGTCTGCTTTGGGTATCAGGGTGATATGTGCCTTGTAAAAAGCTATTTGGGAGTATTTCTGTTTCTTCAATTTGCCGGAAGAGCTAAAAAGAATTGAGAGTAGGTCCTCTTTAAAGGTTTTGTAGAATTCACTGGTGAATCCATCTGGGCCTGGGCTTTTGTGTTTAGGGGAGACTTTTGATTACCGATTCTATTTCCTCGATGGAGATAGGTTTGTTGAGGTATTCCAAATCTTCTTGTTGCAGACTTGGGAAGCTATAGGAATTCAGGAATTTGTCCATTTCTTCTAGGTTCTCTTGTTTCGTGGCATACAGGCTCTCATAGTAATCTCTGATGATCTTTTGAATTTCTGTGTTTTCAGTTGTGATGTCTCCGTCTTCATTTCTGATTCTATTTATTTGGGTTCTCTCTTTTCCTTTTCTTACAAGTCTTGCAAGTGGTTTGTCAATCTTGTTTATTTTTTCAAAGAACCAGCTTTTGGTTTCGTTGATCTTCTGGATTGTTTTTTGACATTCCATCTCATTGATTTCTGCTCTAAGTTTTATTATTTCTTTCTTTCTGCTTGGGTTGGGCTCCTTTTGTTGATCACTCTCTAAGATCTTAAGTTGTGAAGTCAGACTGTTTATGATGGCCTTTTCTTCTTTTCTGATGAATGCCTGAAGAGCTATGAACTTGCCTCTTAACACTGCTTTTGCCGTATCCCACAAGTTCTGGTAATTCGTGTCTTCAGTCTCATTTGTTTCAAGGAATCTTTGGATTTCCCCTTTGATTTCTTTTATGACTTGCTGGTTGTTCAGCAGTGAGCTGTTTAGTTCCCAGGTACTTGGTATTGGTCTCCGTTTTTGTGTACAATTAACTTCTATTTTCAGTGCATCATGGTCTGAAAAAAATAGTTGGCACAATTTCAATCTTCTTGATTTTATGGAGGTATGATTTATGGCTCAGCATGTGATCTATTTTTTGAGTATGTTCCATGTGCACTGGAGAAGAAAGTGTATTCAGCTTTTTGGGGATGAAATGTCCTGTATATGTCTACCAGCCCTCTTTCTTCCATCTCCTCTTTTAGGGCCAGTATTTTCTTGGTAAGTTTCAATCTTGTTGATCTATCCATGATTGATAGAGCAGTGTTGAAGTCTCCAACTACAATTGTGTTGCTGTCAATGTCTTCTTTGAAGTCTATTAGTAGTTGTTTTAGTATTTTGCTGGCCCCTCGTTGGGTGCATATATGTTTAATAGCATGATTTCTTCCTGATATATGCATCCCTTGACTATTAACAAGTGACCTTCACTGTCCCTTCTGACCTTCTTCAGCCTGAAGTCTATGTTGTCAGATACCAGTATGGCTACCCCAGCCTTTTTGGATGGGTTGTTTGAGTGAAGGATTGTTTTCCAGCCTTTTATTTTGAACCTGTCTTTGCTCCGATTGTTCAGGTGTGTTTCTTGAAGGCAGCAGAATTTCAGATTCAATTTTGTGATCCATTTTGCCACTCTGTGTCTCTTAACTGGTGCATTTAGACCGTTGACATTGAGAGATATTATTGTCATGGGATTTTGTGCCATCTCTCTGTATAGGTTGGTTGTTCTTTTTGGGTTATGTTTCGTCTTATAGTAGGTCATTCAGTCCTTCTTTTTAAGGTTGGTTTTGATTTTACAAAGTTCCTAAGCTGTTGTTTATCCAAGAAGTTGTATATTTGTCCTTCAAATCTGAGTGAGAGTTTAGCTGGATAAAGAATTATTGCTGAGGCGTTCATTTCATTAAGTTTTTTACTATATCCCACCACTGCCTGTAGGTGGGCGGCCATGTGATCTTTTGACATCCCGTGGGATCCAGTCGGTAATGGCTCTAGTCCAGCGGTCATCTCCAAATTGAATTACATATCCAGGCCATCTGATTTTCGATGCCTTGGCAAACGAGACAGTGTCCCTGACTCTGGAACAGCGAAGGAGGTCGGAGCTCCGGATTTCATTTTTCACTTGAGTGAGGCATGATATTCCAAGCATAACCCTTTCAATTCCTCTTTGGGAGACCCAAATAGCATTCTCATCCTGCTTTTGCAGGGCCCAGGTCTCTGAGGCGTGTGTTAATGCAGGGAGAACAGTGGAGTTGAAGAGATATGCCCAGAGATGGAGGTTCTTTGTCTTCTTAGCTATTTCTTCAATGCTTTTAAAGGCATTCCATGCTGCTCTCTTCCACCTGCGCAGCTCAGGTTTTAGGTTGTTCATCATGCTGACTTCTCAACCTAGGAACACATAACTTCTGCATCCATAGATGTTTGTTCCATTGAAAGTGAATTGGGCCTCTGGAACTAGTTTGTTTTTCATGAACATGGTTTTGTTGAGATTCAGCTGTAGACCTATCTTTCCACATTCTTGGTAGAAGTCAGCAGCATTTGTGTGGTTTGGCTAATATTTGGTGTTATTAGTTGCTGACCATCTATCTTCACTCCCTTTCCTTCCCATTCTAATTGTAGCATAATGTTCTCAAGGTGGTGCCGAAGAGTTTTGGTAAAATGGTATCACCCTGCTGAACCCCTCTTTTGACATTGATGATCACTTCTTTGTAGAATGGTGAGATCCTGGTGGTGAATCCATAATACAGCTCACGGAGGATCTTGATGTATTGGGTTTGAACACAGTGTTTGGCTAGGGGCTTCAATGACCACTTCAGTCTCCACAGAATCAAAGGCTTTCTTTTAATCAATGAATGTGAGACAGAGTGGCATCCTGAATTTCCTACAAGCGCCAATGATCTTGGTTACTGTGTGGATCAGTCGATTGTGCTGAATCCTTTTCGGAAGCCAGCTTGCTCTCATGGTTGCCCTTCATCTAATGTTCTGCCAATCCTGTTCAGGATGACTTGAGTGAGCAGCTTGTAAATGACAGACAACAGGCATATGGGGTGATAGTTGCTAATGTCTTGTATCTCTCCCTTCTTGAATACTAGTACTGTCTTGCTGGTTTTCCAATGGAAGGGCACCTTGCATTTGGACAGATAGCATGTCCTGACAGAGGACCGACGACAGAGAACGACAATGTTAAGCTCCTGAGCATATCTGGACAATGTTTTGCTCTTGGGGGTGGCAGCAAGTTTCCACAGAAAAAAGTAAAACTTGCTGCAGATGAGGATGAAGATGATGATGACAATGATGAAGAAGATGAAGATTATGATGATGATGACTTTGAAGATGAGGAATTAGAAGAAAAAGCTCCAGTAAATAAATCTATATGAGATACTCCAACCAAAAATGTACAAAAATCAAACCAGAATGGTAAAAACTCAAAACCATCAACACCAAGATCAAGAGGTCAAGAATCTTTCAAAAAACAGAATAAAACTCCTAAAATGCAAAAAGGACCCACTTCTGTAGAAGACTCTCACTGTATCACTGTCTTCCTGTTCATCATCGATTTGCTCGAGCGGGCACCAGTAACATCTCCATATGTCCTGTTTCATGCTAGTAGAGCCCAAGGGCACCTGCTTGCTCCAGGAACATAAAGAGCCTCAAAGCATTCCATCAGGTCATGGGAATGTGGTCTATAATTGTTACTGGTATTTGGCATATCAAATACGACACGGGTAGCTTGCCAGGCTCTGTCGTGCGGGTGGCATACTCTTGTAGTCACCTCTGATCTCCAGCATTTATTGATGAACCGCGTGGCCGCTGGGCTGTGATCAGCTCTTCTGCTGGGTGGAGTTCTGACGAGAGGGGAGTCCGGATGTGGAAAATGGCGGCCCCTCATGGAGTGGGGGTTGTCTGGCTTCTTGTGAGGCTCTGCTGGGGTGGCGGGCCAGGGCTAGAACCTGCCATCCTTCCCGGGCGCCACGTGAGCGGCTGGGCACAGGGAGAGCCGGTAGCAGCTCTGCCCCATATCTGTGAGACTCTGGATCAGTGTACCTGGGCCGGATTTGAAAAAAGAATGCTGCAGGGTGGGTCTCGATGAGCCAGGCTGTCACAGGCTCTTCTGCTGGGTGGAGTTCTGAAGAGAGGGAAGTCCGGATGTGGAAAATGGCAGCCCTCATGGAGTGGGGGGGTTGTCTGGCTTCTTGCAAGGCTCTGCTGGGATGGCAGGCCAGGGCTAGAATCCTGGGCGCCTCATGAGCGTTTGGGCACAGGGAGAGCCGGTAGCAGCTCTGCCCCATGTCTGTGAGTCTCCTTAAGTGCCTTTTCCTTTTTTGTGGTGCCAGAGAACAAACTCAGGGCATCCCGCATGTAAGGCTAGTGTTCTTCTGTAGAAGACATTAAGGCAAAAATGCAAGCAAGTATAGAAAGTGTCGGTTCTCTTCCCAAAGTGGAAGCCACGTTCATAAATTAAGTGAAGAATTGCTTCCAGATGACTGAACAGGAGGCTATTCAAGATCTCTGGCAGTGGAGGTCTTTAAGGAAATTGTTTAAGCAGTTTGTTAAAAATTTTTTCTCATCTTATTTCATTTCTGTAACAGTTGATATCTGGCTGTTTTTTATAATAAAGAGTGAGAACTTTGCCCTGCAGTGTCTGATAAATGTTGTCCGGGTTCCATTGCCAAGAATGTGTTGTCCAAAATGCCTGTTTAGTTTTTAAAGATGGAACTCCACCCCTTTGCTTGGTTTTAGGTATGTATGGAATATTATGATAGGACATAGTAGTAGAGGTGGTCAGACAGATGGGAATGGTGGGGGAGACAAATACACATGTGAAATAAACTCAGTATTTTGATAAAGAAAAAAAAAGCTGAGCCAGTGTATTGTTGAGTACTAAAGGCAGTACTCATCAGTACTCAGTACTCAGTACATAATATATAAATATACATATATTTCCTGATGTCAAAAATAACTGAAAAATCAGTGTATATATCACTGTATCACTGTTTTCCCATTGTTCATTGATTTACTTGAGTGGGCACCAGTAACATCTCGATAGTCCTGTCACAAGCAAGTGTAATCCAAGGACATCTGCTTGCTCCAGGGACAGGAAGAGCCTCAAACCATTCTACAGGTCATGGAATTGAGGCTATAATTGTTACCCGTTTTTGGCATAACAAGTAAACAAAACACGAAAAGCTTGCCAAACTCTGCCACGTAGGTGGTATAATCTCAGTAGAAGGCTCTCATCTTGAGCATTTACTGATGTAAATTAAAGGGGAAAGATCAGTGTATATATATTTTCAGTATATATACTGAATGTATATATATGTATATATATATATACATTCAGTATATATGCATTTAGTATATATACTGAGGAAATGGCATTGCATTTTATGTCGTTTATTTTTTTCATTGTCCTTTATTGGTGGTTCTATGTATGTTTATATTATATAAGCATTTATTTGGATAATGTAATGCACCACTTATAAGACTATAATTTCTATAAGGAAAATAGTTTTATATGTTATCTTTACTGTGACGTTTTAATGCCTAATATGAGCCCTAACAAACTAACCCCTTATCAGTTAACAATTTATTGTCTCCTAGCTTCCAGTTTACCCGTTATACTTCTCTTTAGTATGAGTAATTGCTCCTACTTATTTTTACAGTGAACAGTGATGCTAAATGTTCTCAGTAGAGGGCACTGGAGGAACACTGAAGGAGGCACAAACTCTTCTGAGCCTTCCTAATGTTCAGAGAAGGTTCTCTGTTAAAACAACTAATGAAGTCCTACACTACACAGAAATTCTTTCAGTGTGCTTATAGCTTGAGTATTTACTACTTATAACTATCCCATGGCCTTATTAATATAAACACTGTCTTACACTCCTTCATGCCCTTATAAATGCCTCAATTTACAACTGGCCTCCAGCACCTCACTTTTCCATCAGCTTATTGATTCTGCACATTCCGACTAAGTTCACTGATTATGATTCCATTTTGTGCCACCTGAATCAACGATGGCTACTTGTCCAGTGATTACAAACTAGCTCTAACCTCAGCAAATCAGCAAGCATTGCTATTGCACCAGAGACTTCAACTGCAAATTTTTCCCAATAGAATTAGTCTTCAGGGATGATTAGGATGATCTAACCAGATATTAATCTAATGGATATAATTTAAGTCACTTATCCAAACACTAAAGGTGGCCTTGGGGTACCACATGGGATGCAGAGCATTGAGCCTGGTCAGCCATGTTCAAGGCAAGGATCCTATCCACTGTACTATCATTCTGTCCACTGTCAGACTTTTTAAAATGAGTAAAACTGAATGAATTGTAACATGTATGTATGGATGTATGCATATATATATATATATAGTATCAAAACCAAAATCAATGTAAAATGATGAGTAAGAAGGTTCAGTTTTATATTGTAATTAATCTTATATATTAACATCATTCATGTGACTCTGTCCCTTATCCTTCATATCAAATATGTCAGGGACTATCATAGATTAAAGAAATAAAGGCAGCTTCCAGAGGGACAGTGCTAATGATAAGGTCTTTGCATTGCTCTAAGTCTACCGTGGTTCAACCCCAAAGAGCAAATACGTTCATCTATTCCTGAGCACAGACCCAGGAAAATAGATGTAACTTCCTATTGCTCAAAGACATAAAAGCATACACCCTTGTGCTATTCAGAACATAGTTCTAAACCCATGACTCGGTTGATTAATTTCACAATTAATAACTAAAATCTTAATTTGTTTTTTATTCAGCTATGTCTGTGATATTGGTTCAAAAATAAAATTTACAGTTAAAATATTTACACATTTATTGATATTTTATTAATTACCATTTGATATAATATTTATTTGTTTAATTTTATTTTTATTATGCTACCGTGAGATATACAATTACAATTGTTCCTAATTTGGTCATAGAATGTTCCACACCAACCCCTCCACCAGTGCTCCATTCCCAGCATCAATGTCCCCACACACCCTCCCACCCACCTCAGCCTGCTTCTATAGCAGGCACCTTAGATTTATCTCTGTCTCTCTGTCTCTGTCTCTGTATTTCTCTCTCTTCTTTTATACATTGTGGCTTGCCCTACAGATATTTATGGTTTATGATATAAGTGTCTATGTTTACAGAAGAGGTGAGGAATAAAATTGAATATGAATTAGTAGGTCAGAGATAAAATTTGTCCTTTAAGAATTTATTTGAAAATAATATAAATAATGCTGTATATCACTTAAATATTTAAATTGTATGAAGCAGGGAATATGCACATTGGTATCAATTGTATTATTTCCTGTATGAATTATTTTGCTCAAAATTTTTTATCTAGTATCACTGTATCACTGTCTTCTCATTGTTCATCAATTTGCTCAGGTGGGCACTAGTAATGTCTCCATTAGTCCTGTCACAAGCAAGTGTAACCCAAGGGTATCTGCTTGCTCCAGAGACAGGAAGAGCCCAAAACCATTCTTCAGGTCATGAAACTGAGGTAGTGTTTGAAAAATAAGGTGCTGTTTAATTCATAAAACAATTCCATAGAGAAAATTATATGGAGTAAACTATTGAACTCCATTGACTTAAGTAATTTAAAGTCAATTTAAGTAATTTGGTTGTTTCTAACACAATACAGTAATCACAAATTTGCCACAAACTGAAAATTTTGAATATAGCAGGAAGGTGTGTGCATCTCTTTTTACAATGTTAAGATATAATATATTAGCTAGAATGCCTACTCACCAAAAATAATTTTAAAAATTATTTTTAAAATTATTTATCTGACCAGAGCAATATTGCAAGTAGTGTGCTTGTCTTTAAGACTGCAAATCTGGGTTTGATACCTGGCACCCGATATGATCCTCCAAGCCTTCCAGAAGTGATTGCCAAAGAAGTGATTACTAATCATAAAGTCAGCAGTAAGCACCGAGGATCATCAAGTGTGGCCTCAAAGCAAATAAACAAAAAATAAAATAAATGTTTTCTAAGGGTTCAGAGAGATTGTACAAAGCTGGGAAGTTGCTTTCCTTGTAAGTGTCAAAATGTGTTCAATGCCTGACGCTCCACAATGTCACACCTGGAGCAATCCCTGAACACAGAGCCAGGAGTAAGCCCCTCAACACTACCATGTCTTGCCCAATATCAAAATAATTATAAGAATCTTTCACTTAAAATCACAGAAATTCGATTATGCTTTAGTCTTCAAAAGTTCATCTGCAATTTAATTTCTAATTGAATTCTTAGAAAATTCTGCAGGTAATTTAATTTGATGTGGAAAATGGAGGTCCTCATGGAGTGGGGGTTCGTCTGGCTTGTGTGAGGCTCTGCTGGGGTGGCGGGCCAGGCCTAGAACCTCCCATTCCTCCTGGGCACCTCATGAACGGCTGGGCACAGTGAGAGCCAGTAGTAGCTCTGCCCCATGTCTGATGGCAGGTTCTAGCCCTGGCCCACCACCCCAGCAGAACCTCACAACAAGCCAAACGAACCCCCACTCCATGAGGACCTCCATTTTCCACATCCGACTTCCTCCTCCTCAGAACTCCACCCAGCATACCAGCCTATCACCACCCAGCTCATTGAGATCCACCCTGCTGCAGTCTTTTTTAATCCGCCCAGGTATGCTGATCCAGAGACAGACATGGGGCAGAGCTGCTACTGGCTCTCACTGTGCCCAGCCACTCATGAGGTGCCCGGGAGGGATGGCAGGTTTTAGGCCTGGCCCACCACCCCAGCAGAGCCTCACAACAAGCCAGAGGAACCCCCACTCCATGAGGACCTCCACTTTCCACATCCGGACTTCCCTCTAGTGATAACTCCACCCAGCAGACCAGCCTATCACAGTTCAGCTTATGCGGCCACTTGCAGCCGTGTGGTTCATCATTAAATGCTGGATTTAGAGATGACTACAAGAGTATGCTACCCACATGGCAGAGCCTGGCAAGTTATCTGTGTCACATGTGATATGCCAAATACCAGTAACAATTATAGGCCTCATTCCCATGACCTGATGGAATGGTTTGAGGCTCTTTATGTTCCTGGAGCAAGCAGGTTCCATTGGGCTCTACTTGCATAAGACAGGTCATATGGAGATGTTACTGGTGCCCACTTGACCAAATTGAAGATGAATGGGAAGACAGTGATACAGTGAATTTAATTTGATGTTATTGTATTTGCCTTTTGGAGTACCACAGGATGTGACTCCAAAACAGGAAAACAAAGCAAAAACAACGTCAGCCTGATAGTGTTTGTGGACTGACTATACCAGAATCAGAGGTAGCAGTGGCAGACAACTTCAGTAGCCCAGAGCAAACTACAAAGGCAGCTGCATGCAGCAGCAGAAATCAAGAACAATAGCAGCAGTAATAACCTGTGGTACATGAACTATATGCACATTGTATATCTTCCCTTTTTCCATTTCTCTAGGCTGGTTGGCTACACTCTCTTTAAATGAGGAATTGCAGGACCCATGAACTGGATTGTGTATGCATATGTAACCAAGATACCTAAGTGGTTCCCATAGGTGGTATGATTATATGGTCCCTCCCTTTTCTTTTAAATTTCTCCCTGTCTAATAGTAAAAAATAAAATAGCATTTAAAATTTATTCTCTCAAGTGCTTTTTATATAAAATTCATTTTATTAAAAACACTGTGATTTACAAAGTTGTTCATTACACAGTTTTTTCAAGCATTTAGTGTCCTGTGCCCATGTGTTTCCCTCCCCCAATATCCCAGGGTTTCTCCCAATTCCAGTTTCCTCCTTAGTCACATAATAAGTTTACATTATATTGCTTAGTCCCCCAAAAAACTTTAAGATATGATAAAAGAGAATGATCAGAATCTAAATCATTAAGGGCCAATTTGTTATTCCTATTTGATTTTGACCTATTTAAATACGAAAATTTAAATCATTTTACATAAGTAAAAGCTTATTCCCACTGGCATATGTAAGTTTTCAACTGTAGAACCTAAACAAAATTTATTTTATATTGAATCACATTATGGCAATAATCATGTCTCACCTGTCATTAGTACAACTTTTAGGCAATTCTGTGTTAATATATAATGGAATTTGTATTAAATAGGTAAGTCCCTCATAAATATTAACTCTAAAATTTATATAAACACTGTGTTTGACAAAGATTTTCCTGGTAACTTTTACAGGTGTTAAAGACGCTAAAACCTATCCCAACACCATAACATTATCCCATCACCATTGTCTTCAATTTTCCCAACCACACCTTAAGCCTGCTCAGACAGCAGACACTAAATAATTTATTCTATATTGCTTGTTATGAATAATTTCCTAACAGGGGGCCGGAGTGATAGCCCAGAGGGTAGGGCGTTTGCCATGCACGCGCCAGCCTTTGCCAGCCTGTGTTCGATCCCGGCATCCCATATGGTCCCCAAGCACCGCCAGGAGTAACTCCTGAGTGTAGAGCCAGGAGAAAACCCTGAGCATCGCGGGTGTGACCCAAAAAAGAAAAAAAAATAATTTCCTAACAGAATAATTAAAAAAATGTTTCGTTAGGAAGAAACTTCAGTGTAAATTATTATATGTCATTGTGGAGCTATTAAGTACTGAGAGATTACTAAGCTGTCGTTACAGGTTAAGTCTTCTGAATTTATGTTTTTTATCAAGATCAGTTGCTTTCTATGTAACATTCAATCTAACCTGGTTTCTTTGCATTTTTCTTTCTTTGATGTGTTATATTACTTGAAAATTTTCATTGATTAAATCATACCTGGCCATAGTCAGGGGTTACTCCTGGCTCTGTAGTCAGGAATCACTCCTGGTGGTGTCCGGGGATTATATGGAATGCCGAGATCCAACTCCACTTGACCACTTGCAAGGCTGCCATTGCAGCCCTGGGGTCAGGTCCTTCTGGACTGCAAATAAAATGAGATCAAGGCCCTGCTCAGAGCTAGGCTCCTGGCCTCCAAGAATGATGCTGTCACTGTTCTCCTCCCAGCCCCTGCAGGAGGCCGCACCCACAGAAATTGGGGGCTGGGAGGTCACTGAAGGAATCACTTGTCTGTTCTCCTTCCTGCAGACGAACTAAAGCTCAAGGAAAGTCACGCCCCGCTGAGAACCTGCCAGTCGCCCTCCCAGCAGGCACGTGTGGTTCTGG
This sequence comes from Cryptotis parvus, assembly GCA_021461705.1. Taxonomy (NCBI): domain Eukaryota; kingdom Metazoa; phylum Chordata; class Mammalia; order Eulipotyphla; family Soricidae; genus Cryptotis; species Cryptotis parvus. The sequence goes on from JAJIBD010004370.1 coordinate 92,956, forward strand.
TGCCATTTCCTGAGGACCTCGGAGTCTGGAAATTTTTCCCTGCTGTAGCGTTTACCTTTGAGCTGTAGTCTTTTTTAATCTGGACCAGGTATGCTGATCCAGAGACAGACATGGAGCAGAGCTGCTACTGGCTCTCACTGTGCCCAGCCACTCATGAGGAGCCTGGGAAGAATGGCAGTTTCTAGCCCTGGCCCGCCACCCCAGCAGAACCTCACAACAAGCCAGAGGACCTCCATTTTCCATATCCAGACTTCCCCCTCATCAGAACTCCATCCAGAAGACCAGCCTATCACAGCCTGGCTTTGCGCCGCAAGCGGCCGCACAGTTCATCAATAAATGCTGGATTTTGAGATGACTACAAGAGTATGCTACCCACATGGCAGAGCCTGGCAAGTTATCTGTGTCACATTTGATATACCAGATACCAGTAACAATTATAGACCTCATTCCCATGACCTGATGGAATGGTTTGAGGTTCTTTATGTTCCTGGAGCAAGCAGGTGCCCTTGGGCTTTACTTGCATGAGACAGGTCATATGGAGATGTTACTGGTGCCCACTCGAGCAATGATACAGTGATAGACAAAGAGCTTAACAGTGATTAGTTTCTATTGAGAAATAGAAGAAATGAGGAATATTTGACTGCCGGGAATGGCCGTGGGGGGTCCCGGAAAGTGTCAGGACAGAAGTTCTCTTCTACCTCTGAGGATGCCGGGGAACGGATGAAAGCTCACGAGCCTGGTGCAGTTCCAAAAAAGGCTTTTAATAGTACAAAAGCTCTTCCACAGCACTCCAATATAATGAACAAACTCTAGCTCTGGTCTAAACTTAGACCATACAAAAGAGCCTAAGTCTCCCACCAAGAGAGAGGATCTCACCCAAGATGGAACCTAACCAGAAGAAGGAGCAAAAGGCCAAAGAGCAAAAGCCAAAACCCAAAAGCCAAGAGCAAAAGGCTGAGAACAAAAAGGCCAAAAGTCAAAAGGTGAAGGGGCCTCAAGTCAGTCCTCTTATATACACCAAAGAAATCCGATTTGTGACAGGGTGGGTCATGTCAACAAAGAACTCTAAACAGAGTGTAGTGCCACACCCTATTGTATGTATAAACAAAGGTTATGCCAAGGTCTAATCCTTTCTACCAAGATCATCTCTTATGGAAAACACTGGAGAGAGAGAGGGCTGATATAAAGTAATACATCTTAATTTCATGAGCTTCATGTAATCTAGATGGTACCCACAAGGTCCTTATTATTATCTGCACCAGGGTGATTCTGAGTATCTTGTTCTGGTGTACTGAAAGGGTCACAGTCGCCTGCTTAGAGCAAACTAGTATGATCCTTCCTATAGTCTTCCTATAGTCTCAACGTAGCCAGGGTGGTAGTCTCCTGGTAAATTCTAACTGTCCCACGATAGGTGCAGCGGATATAAAGAAGAACTGTGCCCAATTTAGAAAACATAGAAGTCTTAGTAGATTTATAAGTAAGAAGTTGTTTAAGTTTTTATGTACTATGGAAGCATTGTGAAGAACATATTCTGAAAGTTATTGTACCTTATAGTGGCTATTATTAACTTTATTGTGCACTTTAAATTTGTTGAGATACATTCATTAAGTCTTCTCACTACACAATTACAAAAAATAAAAACCTGAAGTGATATATATGTATATATATACATACATATATATATATATGTTAATTGATTTGTGTCATCGTCCACTTGCCTGCTTACAAAATTCCACAGGATGGATGTCGTTCCCAATCTTCTCCCTTCTGATAAATGTCATGCCATTTTGTTGGTAAAGAAGAAAACAGCACCGGGTCAGACAAAGTCAGACCAGAAACACCTGAAGAATCTGCCGTCAGTACTCATCAATACACTGGCTCAACTTTTCACATGCTACCTGTCTGAATGCAAGATGCCCTCCCAATGGAAAACCAGCAGGACAGTTCTACTGTTCAAGGAAGTAGTCATCCACAATATTGGCAACTATCACCCCATCTGTCTGTTGTCTATTGTCTACAAGCTGTTTACTCGAGTCATCCTGAATAGGATTAACAGAACATTAGATTAAGGACAATCATAGGAGCAAGCTTGCTTCCAAAATGCATTCAGCACAATCAAACCTATCCACACAGTAACCAAGCACATTGAAGTTTGTAGGAAGATTAGATGTCACTCTGTCACACGTTCATTGATTTAAAGGAAGCTTTTGATTCTGTCAAGACTGAAGCTATTATCAAAGAGACAGTGTTGATGGTGTTCAAACCCAATACATCAAGATCCTTCTGAGCTGTATTACGGATTCACCACCAGGATCTCACCATTGTTCAGGAAGTAACCATTGATGTCAAAGGAGGGGGTTTGTCAGGGTGATACCATTTCACCAAAACACTTCAGTGTCAACCTCAAGTATATCATGAGTCAATTCGAATGGGGAGAACTGAGTGAAGATAGACGGTCAACAACTACACCACATCCGCTTAGCTGATGACATTGTTCTAATAAAACCAAACATTAGCTAAGCAGCAAAAATGCTGGCTGAGTTCGACCAAGAATGTGGAAAGATAGGTCTACAGATATAGCTCAACAAAACAATGTTCATGAAAAATGAACTAGTTCCAGAGGCCCCATTCACTCTCAATGGAACAAACATCACTGAAAGCAGCAGTTATGTGTACCTAGGTCGAGAACTCAACATGATGAAAAGCCTAAAACCTGAGCTGTGCAGGAGGAAGAGAGCAGCTTGGTATGCTTTCAAGAGAATCAAAGAATAACTAAAAGGACAAAGAACCTCCGCCTCTGGGCTCATCACTTTCACTCCACTGTTCTCCCTGCATTAACATACGACTCAGAGGCTCCTAGGAAAGGACGAAGCACGTTTTTGTGTCTCCCAAAAGAGGAATTGAAAGAGCTATGCTTGGAATATCACGCCCCACTCAAGTGAGAGAAGGAATCTGGAGTTCTGACCTCCATCGATGATCCAGAGTCAGTGATGCTGTCTCATTTGCCAAGGTGTCAAAAATCAGATGGGCTGGATATGTAATGCTATGTAGATGACCGCTGGACTAGAGCCATTACCAACTGGATTCCACGGAATGTCAAAAAATCACGTGGCCACCCACCTAAAAGATTTTCAGACTTCTTCATCAAGACCTGGAATGAACAGTTTGAGGCTCTTCATTTTCCTGAAGCAAGCAGATGCCATTGGGCTACACTGGCACGTGATAGGGTCAAATGGAAATGTTATTAGCGCATGCTCGAGCAAATCTACGAATAACAGAATGTCAAGTGATCAAGTGATCAATTGAATTTGTGGCATGGTAATTTCATATAATCACTTGATCACGTGATCACTTGATATCCAATTATTCATCGATTTGCGTAAGCGGGCGCCAGTAATGTTTCCATTTGACCCTATCACATGCCAGTGTAGCCCAATGGAATCTGTGTGTTCGGGGATATTAAGAGCTTTGAACTGTTTGTTTAGGGTACTGATACAGAAGTCTGACCATCTTGCAGGTAGGCAGCCATGCCATCTTTAGGGTCCCATGGGATCCAATCAGTAAGGCTCTAGCCCAATGGTCATCTCCAGATAGCATTATATGACCAGCCCATCTGATTTTCGATGTTCTGGCAGATGAGACAGCGTCCTTGATTTCAGAATAGCAATGGAGGTTGGAACTCCGGATTCCCTCTCTCACTTGAGTGAGCATGATATTCCAAGCATGGCCCTTTTGATTCCTCTTTGGGAGATCTGAATGGTATTCTTATCCTACTTTCGTAAGGCCCAGGTGTCTGAGGCGTATGTCAATGCAGGAAGAACAGTGTAGCCGGAGGTTCTATGTTCTTTTGACTATGTTTCAATGTTTTTGAAGGCCCTCCATGCTGCTCTTTTCTTCCCTGCAACTCAGGTTTCAGGTCGTTCATCATGTAATTCATTCATAAAAATGTCATGCTTTTTATGTTATGAATATATAGCTTTAAAATAGATGCAAATGAAATGAATCAAAAGAGAAATAATACTAATGAAACATAAAATCTCAAAAATACACATGAATTTGAAAACTACACCAAAAGCCCTATAATATAATATGAAAATAGCAAGTTGAAGACATAATTCAATAGAAATAATTTATGGGAGAATTATGAAAAGAAAAAAAAGCATTAGTTCCCAAAGAAAAGTAGCTAAAGAAGGAAACTTGTATAGTACATGAGAATTCAGGGTTTTCTTTTCATTCAACTCTCAAAAATGTTCATATCTAGGAATCGCATCATAACACTTAGCTTAGTTGCTATGATGGTGATACAGGTGAAGTGCAACATATTTATATATATATATATATGTGTGTGTGTGTGTGTGTGTGTGTAAATGTGTGTATATATGTGTGTGTGCATTTAAATAAATATTTTTCATATATACATATTTTCTTATAAATATCTTATACATTTTTGTTAATTCTTATTCTCAGTATTAAAAATGGTAAAAATAAATTAGAGGTATTTTGTGCTTCATGAATTCTAAGTTTTAGAATTTTTTTTTTGTATGTGTGGCCATATCCAGAACTACTCAGGGGTTACTCTGTCTTTTCACTCATGGATAACTTCTGTTGGGGATCGAGGCACCATATGGGGTACTACAGATGGTACCTGTGTCAACTACATACAAGGCAAACATCCTGCTAGCTTAACGATCTCTCCAACCCCCTTGAGTTTTATTATTTCTGTCTAAAGTGAGAAATACCTTATCCTATTACATGCGTTCATTGTATTTTTTGTATTAGATGTTTATTTCATATCTTATCTCTTTTTAGTAAGCAAATGGATGTTTCAGAATATGTTTGTGCATATATTCATTCAGCATGCATAAGCTTGTAGACAAATAATAATTAAATTATATGATAGGTAAGTCAACAAACACAGAGATACTGCACATTTAACACAACTATATCTGGTAAATTTAATTGATCACTTTATTTCAATTACTGTTATTTATAACTACACAATGTATATGGATACCTCTTTTAAATTTTCAGAATTACAAAATGTTCACAGAATTATAAAATTTTATTCATTTATCAATAAAATAGCAGCCATTTATTAATCAAAATGAAGTAAATTATTACATTTCCTAATGAAAATTAGAAATTACTATCTTTAATATATAAAGAAATATCTCCAATTATGAACACCTTTGTAATTGTATGTTTCACGGTGGTATAATAAAAAATTAAAAAAAATAAAAATAAAAAAGAAATATCTCAGTTCAGGACAATTTTATACTTAAATATTGTATTCAGTATAACTATAAAATGTTAAATTTTAAAATGTCCCAATATATTGTCCACAATACATGCATGAGCAAACTTGACATGATGGTTAAAAACCAATCTTTTCAAGTGGATACAGATACCAACTAAACCTGCCACAAGGTTATCTATGGTAATGTGTTTACTTTCCTTGAAGTCAGAGGATCAGAAAACTAAATGGCATAAAGATGAAAGGTTGTCTGTGGAAGCTTCCGTTTGATCAAAGTAAATATAGCTTAGTCTTGACAGCAGGTCAAAATAAAGCAATCTGGAATATCAAAGTTTTGTATAATTTACTATCATGTGTTTATACCATCTTATGAAAGGGAGCATCGTTGAAACCTAATCATATTTTCTAAGTTCTAAAAATAGCCAAATCAAAGATGCAATTAAAATATTCCCATTGTCAGACAAGCAACGATAAATCAACTTATACTCAATCTCCTTGATTATGTTGAGTATATTTTATGCAAAGTTATATTTGACTAATTATTGTGTATGTCTATAGACATAGGCATATACTAAGGAAATAGACCTAGTTATGTCATTTGATAAATTATAAGTGATAATTAGATTTCCAAAATTTGTTTTTTATCTTTTGATTTCTTTTTTATATTTTCATACACCAAAACAATGTCCTCTGAATTATTTTTTCTGATGCTTCCATTCATAGGATCAAATTAACAACAAATTCAGGGATAGAGGCCTATCATTAAAAATGTTGCTTGATATTTTTTTCCTTATACACATTAAAATAATTGTCCCATGCCTCTTAAACTCCTTAGTAGAACTTATCTTCCACTCAAAATGCCTTCTTACAAACAGGGATGAAGTCTATATTGGACTTTCTATCTTCCATACATGGAAGGACCAGGGACAGATCTCTTCCTTTGTTGGCTTTGACTGATACTTAGAAATTAAATCCACTTTCAGCAGATAACAGCACTAGGTGTTTTCTTTACATAGTTTCCTTTTTGCAGTTAAGGTCTTCTGTTGAAGAGGCAGAATAACAGATTAGACAAGTGGTTATAAAAGTTACCAGGATGGAATGCCACAAGGATGAACCGGAGTAACCTGATAACCTGGAGGAATCAAATTCATGCTGCCTGTGAACTGCATCACTAAATCACTGTCTTCCCGTTCGTCATCGATTTGCTCGAGCGGGCACCAGTAACATCTCCATATGTCCTGTCTCATGCTAGTAGAGCTCAAAGTCATCTGCTTGCTCCAGAAATATAAAGAACCTCAAACCATTCAATCAGGTCATGGGAATCAGGTCTACAATTGTTACTGGTATTTGGCATATCAAATACAACATGGGTAGCTTGCCAGGCTCTGCATGTGAACATCAGAAGATAATTATCTCAGAATCTTCTCCCTCATTTTAACTATTCACATTTTTAAATCATAATGCAGAAATATTGACCTACTCATATTTGTTAAAGTTTTATAAGAGAGGGAATAATTCTGTGTCTATATGAATCCTTCTTGAGCAGACTTTGCCCAAAATCTGGTGCCTTTACTGCATTCTTTCCTTTTCCTTTCCCTTATCTTAAATGTGTTATTTTCAGAGTTTAGTAAAAAAATATCAGTAAGTAATGAATGTCTAGAGATACTTTCAGTTCTCCGGCATCAGGCAGAACACAAGGGGCAACCTGGAGATGGGATGGATTTGGGGAAAGTTCTTCCCAACAAAGACCCAGCATCCTCAATATTTCCACTCCTCATAACCACCGACATGCTCCAGGCTGGAATCCACTGCTCTGAGAAACCCCCCATCTATGCATGAATCCTTTGAAAAGGAGTTTCTGCTGCCGAACTCTCCAGGCTGTCATGAAGCCTGGGATGGGGACTCCCCCCCCCATAACCCTGTGCTCCGATTATCTGATGGATACAAAGGGCTCAATAGACCACAATTCTCATTAACCTTCTTGTAAGAAAATATTTCTGTACCATATATGAGTAGACTAGGCATAATTATACAAAATTAGTTACTGCTTGGGACAGGCTCCAGAAGAGGTAGGTAAAATTTGAAATAATTGTTTTCTGTGTTGCAACTATGATGGTTTTGAGATTGAACAGCTATAAGAGATTAATATGAACATCTTTGCTGAGTGGAATTAGTCAGAAGGAAGAGGACAGATATAGAATGGCTGCATTCATTAATAGGATATAAATAGATACCAGTGTTTTACTAAGTGTGGGAAAAAACTCACCATTGAATATACACAAAGAGACTTAAGTGATAAACTCTAAATATCTGCAGGGCTACCCACAATGTGTAAAAAGAAGAGGGAGAGAGATGCAGAGACAGAGAGAGAAAAGAGAGAGAAAGAGTAGAAATGGGGCTACCTGCTATTGAGGCAGACTGGGGGTGGTTGGGAGGGGTGGGGTACATTGGTACCAGGTGGAAATGGGGCACTGTTTGAGGGATGGGTGCTAGAATACTGTATTACCAAGAACCAATTATGAACACCTTTGTAATTATTGTATGTCTCACAGTGGTATAATAAAAATTTTTTAAAAATTAAAAAATAAAAATAAAAAAGGAAAATATTTCTGTACCATATATCAGTAGACTAGACATAACTATACAAAATTAGTTACTGATTGGAACAGGTTCAAGCAGAGGTAGGTAAAATTTGAAATAATTGTTTTCTGTGTTGCAACTATGGTGGTTTTGAAATTGATTATTCAACAGTTATAAGAGATTAATATGAACATCTTTGCTAAAAAATTGAATAGAAGTCCAATGCGTCCAATAGATTCATAAGTGAAATAATGTCACAGATGGCCCAATTTGCATGTTCCAATGCTGTATAAATGATCATAACATTAGCAATACCATATATATATTTTTTTAATACTAAGCAATATAATTAATGCTTGTTAAGGGAGCAGTCATGGTGATAGAGGTGGGTGGGAAACAAGGGGGTTTGGTGGTAGTAAGGGCACATTGGTAGTGGTACTGGTGTTGGAATATAGAATGATTTAAACAACTGTACTATTAACAACTTTGTAAATCATGGTGTTTAAATAAAATTAAAATAAAATGTAATGAATATCTATTTAATATGAAGGAGGCAAGTATGCATTTGTAATGGTCTTAATAATTTTACAATCACTAACTATATAAACCTTAATTAATTATAGCATATGTGACAGCAATTAATTTATAAATGGCTGAAATTATTGTATATATTACTGAATCTAAGCAAAAAATGCATTTTAACTTGATGAGATACTATTAACTTCTATTTAACTTTTAAAAATAATGGATGCACATTACATTAGGATGAACATAGATATTAACACCTTCATTAGATTGAAGTTAGAAATCAACTATTTTACAATTAAATATGTAGCTAATCTTTTTTTTCATATTTGGTCAAAATAATGTTGATGAGATTGAGGTTCTTTCTAAATTACATTTTTTAACAGTAGTTTATCAGAATACATGGTTCATTATTTTTCAGCATCAAGATTTAAACTAGAGAGCTGGAGCAATAGCCCAACGGGTAGGGCGTTTGCCTTGCACGCGACTGGCCTGTGCCAGCCCGGGTTCTATCCCCGGCATCCCATATGGTCCCCTGAGCATTGCCAAGAGTAATTCCTGAGTGCACAGCCAGGAGTAACCCCTGAGCATCGCCGGGTTTGACCCAAAAAAAGCCAAAAAAAAAAACCCAAATAAAATAAATAAATAAATAAAAAGATTTAAACTAGAAATAGCTCTTAGATGAACACTTTTCAGTTTCGTTTGCTGATAGATCACTTTCAGCAACATAATACTTAAACTACTGATCAAACTCTTGGTATGCTAATTGCACTATATTTTCTTAGTGTGAATATAAGCTGATAACTTCATCACATTAAGTAGATGTATCCAAGAGTTCATAATTGACTGTATGTGTGTGTGTTTTGTACATTGTGAATAAAAATGAAAAGAAAATTGAGAAAATAATTTTAATGATTTTAGAACATTTCTTTACTCTAGATATTATTATCCAACATATCTCATGTTGAGTAACATAGATATTAACACATATATAGAGAGATATGTATATATTCACATCAGTGTAATTGCTTAATTTTCAGAAACGGTTAGCAGAAAAATGAGATAATAAGAAATATTTTTAGGTACATTACAGCAGTCAAATAATAGCTTAACTTCCTAAATCTTCCTGCAATTTTGATAACTATATTTTATGCCTGAGAAAATAGCATAAAACAACACAAATTGTGAGAGATCAAGATAAATTTTATTAGAGTTTGCCTATAGATCTTCCTAAAAGTAATGGTAAGTCTTGAAACTTTCCCAATTCATAGTAGAACAATTTCACCATATTTTCTGTTCTGAATGCCACAATATATGAGTGGTATCAGACTTCCCTTTTGGCAGAATCTATTTCTCTGTCTCCAAGAGAACAAATGGACTTGAACATAAAATTCTTAACAGCTAATAGAAAGGGAAAGTTGCACAATCATATTCCTGTATTTTCCAATTTAAGGAACAAGGAGGGTAAAAGAAAGTCAGAAGTTACACCATGATGAACTTAATGGATTTCCCAAGAATATTTACAACATGTTTGAGTGAAGCAAATACATATCCACACATATAAAAACACCTATTTTCTATATCTGAATTAAATGGATTTAGATTTGTTATTGGATCTTTTAAATGCCATAGATATACATCTTTTTGTTCTTTATCAGATATTACCAGTTTACATGTATACTGATTCATGTCAGGAAGATTCCCTCTAGCATACATGTCTTTTTACACACTCTGTTAGAAACTTTGTGAAGATGGATGCTGACATAGTTGTGGTAAATCATTTAACTGCGTTGCTCAGAGGAACTGACAGTTATGTAAATAGCTTTTATAAATACACAATAGAATAAGGTATTTTTCCTGAGATAAATAAGATTTAAGCAGATATTTTTATAACATGACTTGTTGATTTGGTTTGCTCAAAATAATATTTTCAGGTTTCTTCCAGTAAGAGGACATGGTAAACAAAAGATATTAGTCTTTCACATTACTTGATACATTTTGTCTAAAATGCAGCTCCTAGCTACTATCTCCTTATTATAGCAGTCACAAGTCAATGCTGTTACAATTTATAACAAGGTGAAAATTTTCCCAGGCACTATAGACTTTATTAATAATTTTCTAAGGACTAAAATGAGAACTTGAAGCAATTACTGCAACACAACAAGGAAGCAAAATATACTTGTTGCAAAGCAATCCAGAGTGTTTTATTTATACCCTTATACTACATATCATAACTCTTGCTAGTAAATAATTATTCTATAGCCAGAAGCAGTCCACAAAGGATTCAATTATTACTAGGACAGAGGACTGGGTCCACAGAGATAGAAAAATAAAATACAGTATTATTTTTATAAACATAATGGTGTTTCTAATATTTTCTGAACACTGAAGAGTATTACAATTTGAAAACTGAGGTTGTAGCTTAGAAAGAATAGTGTCTCATTAGTAAGAATGTGTGCTCTATATACTGAACTCCCCTGAAGTCTGTTAGAAAGCACAATTTTGATTGTTTTTAAGAAACATTATATTTACATGGAAGAGATGTGAATACACTATTTTTGCAGTTTTTAAGAAACATGTTCACAAAGGAGATATATGAATACACTGTTGTAAAGGCTGGGTATTATTATTTTGAAAATTTCCCTTTGTATATCATGGCAAAGTCATACATATGCACAAATACACCAGCTCATATATTCAGATACATGTTCTCAAAAACATACACAAAAGTATAGAAAGCTCCTAGAGATTTAAAAATCTCTCTATATATATTCTTGTGGAAATATAGAAATTGTAAAATGTATAGAAAGATTACTTGAAAATGAGGCATTATAAAATGTGCAATATATCATGAGAATGAAGTAGGGAAACAGCGGAAGAGTTGGGCTATAAGGTTGTTACCTGCAGACTGGTCTATCTTTGTTGGCAGCTTAGATCACTGTTTTGTTTCTCCACCCTCTCTATAGCCTGGATAGTGTTGCTTTGCATCTTGGATGGCTGAGTCAATAACATGTCATATGTACAAAATAGACAGCCTTGTTCAGACTCAATTTACATAGGTTTGTCAAGAAGCTTATTTGAAGGTATGACTGAAGGTGAGATTAAATTAGCAGTGCAAATAAAAATGGTTTTAGAAATATTTATTTTTCAGGTTCTAATAATAAAATCTTTTTTACCAAAATATTTTTATCAGTTCTAATAAATACCTAATTAATATACCAAGATTCTGATCAATAGTTTAAGGATTATGTTGCTGAAAGTGATCTACCAGCAAGGAAACCGAAAAGTGTTAATCTAAGAGCAATTTTTTTTTAAATCTTGATACTGGAAAATAATGAACTGTGTTCTGAGCAACTACTGTTATTTTATGTCGACCTGCCAGCAGTAAATCACTAGACTAGCAGGTATTTGCCAACTACTACAAGAAGCATGCTAGGCGTTAAGGAGTCACAAAAACCAGTTAGTTTTCCAAAGACAAGAGAGAACAATGGATTGGAGGAACCTGAGGCAATGACAAAGGCAATAGCCAAGTTCCTAAATTGACACTCCCATGCTTGCATTGTATAGCATTCAGCTTTCAATCCAATTCCAACTTGTTTGTCACCATGTTCTAAAGAGGTTAAGTTGTCAGGGCTAGAGGGGCTGGAGCGATAGTACAGTTGGGAGGGCGTTTACCAGGCACCAGTCCAACCTGGGTTGGATCAATGGCATCCCATATAGTCCCTGAGCACCAGGATGACTCCTGAGTGCAGGCAGGAGTAGCCCCTGAGCATCGCCAGGTGTGACCCAAAAAAGAAAAAAAAAAGTTTCAGGGTCAGCAGTGCAATGAAAATCCTGAAAAGGACTACTAGGGTTTGAACATCTTTACTAAGCAGAACTGTTTTTATACCTCTGCTTCTCTGAAAATGGTAGCTTGGCCCTAAATGATCCCTGCAGTCAACTGCTCTCACACCTGATGATCTTGCCTATTTCTCAGATGTCATCACAAGCATGTGCAGAAATCCCAAAGTGTTCAACAACCACAAAGAAATGAAATTATGTGGTACAGATAGTACAGATAGTACAGAGAGTAAGAGCATGCCTTGCATTCAGCAGACCTGGGTTCAAATGCACACCGCACCAGGAGTGATTTCACATTGAGAGGCGGGAGGAAGACGGAGTACAGCTGAATGTTTCCCTGGCTAGCTCTGCATGTCCCCACCCCTCACAAAATTAAGTGTGCCAGAGATCTTTACCAAGGATTTATTTAAATTGACAAAGTTATTTTTACAAATACATGATACATTTTTTATATTGCCACTATATGAATACCTCATAAAGACAAATATTACTGAGTAAAGGCAAATATTATTCTTCAAGAACAAAATTAGTAAGTAATACGTTTGTCTGATTTAAAGTACCACTTAATGATAAAATTAGACTTGGACATTACTCTGTTAAATAAAACTTATCCATATAGATTTAGATACCTAATTGGCTTTATTAACTAACTCATGAGTCAGGAAGAATCACATTTAGCAAGTAAATTAATTTAAAAGGAACTGAATACAAAGAAATGTGTTTGTAGTTCAAATGAGGGTGGAACAAAGTTATTAGCAAAAGTAAAAACAAAGTCAGTCCAACTCCCTGCCCTCAGGAGAAGGATGGAGAGATTAGGTGGCTAGAGGGGGAATGCAGAATAATGGTTTGCAGATGTAAAAAGCTCGATTAAGGTAGGTATTTGTCAGGGAACGCCGGGGTCCCCGACAGTGTCAGGACAGAGGTTGTCTTCTACCTCCGAGGACGCCGGGAGAACAGATGAAAACTCACGAGTCCGGTGCAGTTCCAAAAATGGCTTTTAATAGTACAAAAGCTCTTCCACAGCACTAGAAGATGGAGCAAAAGGCCAAAGAGCAAAAGACCAAAGCCAAAAGCCAAAAGCCGCAGGGAGCCAAAAGCTGAAGGCTGAGGAACCAAAAGGTAGAAGGTAAAGGCGAAGGGGCCACAAGTCAGCCCCTTATATACACCAAAGTAATCCAATCGGGAGGTTGTCATGCCAACAAAGAACCCTAAACAGAGTGTAGTGCCACACCCTATTGCAGGTATAAACAAAGGTTACACCAAGGACTAATCCCGAGATTATCTCTTATGTAAAACACTGGAGAGAGGGGGCTGATATAAAGTAATACATCTTAACTTCATGAGCTTCATGTAATCTAGATGGTACCCACAAGGTCCTTATTATCTGCACCAGGGTGATTCTGAGTATCTTGTTCTCGTGTACTGAAAGGGTCACACCTCGCCTGCTTAGAGCAAACTAGTATGATCCTTCCTATAGTCTTCCTTTAGTCTCAGCATAGCCAGGGTGGTAGTCTCCTGGTAAATTCTAACTGTCCCACGCTGGGTGCAGTGGGTATAAAGAGGAGCTGTGCCCAATCTAGAAAACATAGAAGTCTTAGTAGATGTATAAGTCAGAAGTTATTCAATCAAGGTGACTTCTGTAACTGCCACACTCTCTAGCAGTGTTTACATAGAAGAGAGATCTCATGAGAATGAACCTTGGCTTAAATAAGATTAATCTGGGAGTGAGCAAAACAACAAAACTCCCAGATTAGCTAAACATGTCCTCCAACAGGCATTGAGTTTCATGCCCTTCTTTCCACTTTGTCCTACGAGTCATTGCATTTTTACTTCTTGTTTATTAATACATCTGAAAATGGAATTGAAGTATTTCTAAAATTTTTCTGCTATATTGAATAACTTCCAATGTTTATTGTATCCAATGTTATAATATGACATTGAATGACTTACAGATTTATCACATGCTCGCTCACTAGTATATCCATTTTGTTCTATTATTAATCTCCCATTAAGATACTTCAAATACATGAATTTTTAGGCTAAATGTGAAAAGAAATAATCTCTCCTAATATGGAATAAATTCTAAAATAAAAATCTTGTTTTTAGAACGTTATTTATAGATGTCTTTGAACATACTACATGATTTCTACTTTGATCATTTTAGAAAACAATGGTCCTCTTTAAATGCATGCTAATTTGATCTAAGGTTGTTATGGACCCCATGATCTTTGGCTCTGCTTGCAATAGAAATTGACATGCAGCCAAAGACATGTTCTCAGACAAAATTTTATTGCGCACTTGTGCGTGAGCATAAGAAAGACAGAATGGAAGACAAGAATCTTCCAGCTGGATCCCTGAAGGGAGCCTGATTAGAGGCGTTAAACTCCTGCACTTCCAGAATTTGAAAACAAGCCTCCATTCAGGCTACTTGCTTGTCTGTTGGCAGGAGACTCTGCACTCAGCTCCAGTAACTCTGCAAGGCCCACTGCTCTGTGCATTCCTAATTGGGGTGTGCTGTGCATAGTTTCAAATATTGACACACAAACGGACCTTTAGACGAGCATGTGTCCTGGTAATCAAGGAGCACCCACCTGGTGCCACTAAGATGGTCATTACTGCAATCCCAGGAAGGTCATAGAGAGAACAAGTGACAGAGATTCCCCATGCTTTGCTGGACTGTAGTGTGAAGGTGTGTGTGTATGCATGTGTGTGTGTGTGTGTGTGTGTGTGTGTGTGTGTGTGTGTGGTTGGTGGCTCACGCTGTGGAGGAAGAGATTTTGTAATCAAAGACTTGCTTAACTGGCCTTGAAATATTTGTAGGCTATGTGGTATTTGACCTTATGGTTTCTAATGTCAGATAAGCTGTTTAATAGACTTTAAGGAATTTTCAAGAATGGTTTATGGGGGAAAAGGACAAAGTCCAGATCTTATTTTCCCATGATTGATACAATACATAATTTTAGAAAATGTGGTAAAAGTTTGAGTTATAGGAAATATTGGTCTTCCAAGCTTACTAAAATGTAGTGTCTTAAAAAACAAAACAAAACATGTTCTATCACTTCAAAGTTATGCTTGTTTAGCTTGCTGTGCCACAGGCCTTCTGGCATTAGTGTAATCTGTATTGTCAAAAATAGATAATACAAAGATACCAGATGCCTCAGCATTTGGATAGCACAAAAGAGGAAAAGAGGTTAATCAACTAATTTTTTAGCAATTAGGCAATATTAAAACTTACTACCTCTGTTTGCACAGCAACTTCAGCCAAATAATTAGTTACTACAAATTAAAATAATTAGTTTTATTACTTAGCCTAAGTAGACTAGTAGTCCAAGAACTCCAGAACTCAGAAAAAATGAGTATCAATAACATTATTATTTCTCTTGAAACAAATTTCAATGGATCATAAATTCTCTATTTTCTGCCACTGATTTCAAATACTCTCTCAAGGATTAAGTAATTATAATACCAAAGATATACTGTCCTTTCTATTGGAGAGTAGTTTAATACACACATTATTGTTTATTCATTAATATAATTAAATAAAAACACAATCCTAAATATACTAATTTGCATTTTTATATTTGACTGAAAAATATACACTATTGTCTTCAAGCAATGCACTCACCTCAACAACATTAAAATGTAACATAAAAATTCACATAGGAGATAAACAACAAATATTCAGAAATATAAAGTATTTTGCTTTATATATTGCGGGTTGGTGGGTAGGATGCAGAAATGGACACAGAGATTCTGGTGGATGGTTTTGTGTTGGAATCGTTTTTTGCATGAAATCCTTCCAATATCAATATTGTAAATCATTTTGTCTAAATAAAATACAAAAAAAATTAAACTTTTACTATTCCCAACATAAACTCTCAAGTTCTTAATTTGACTTTCAACAATAAAAATATCATTAAATGACTTTATGCGTTTTGTGGTTTGCTTAGAACAAAAAGCAGAGGTTTCTTCTGTGTCCTGTGTCCTTATTAAGATATTCAGTTTTCCTGCTTGAAAAGTCTGAAAAGGAGTGGTAAATAAGGTTCCCTTCCTGTGGGTGGAAAAGTAATGTTGGATATTTCAGCCCTAGTCACAAGGTAACTAGATCTGCTTGAAAAACTTCTAATGAGGCAAAAAGAATAACCATCTCAATATGTTTCATCCAATTTAGAGAATATGAAGAAATTAAACTGCTACTTTAAACTATTAAAATCTGAGGCTTGTTATGCAGCAATATATTGTAATGGATTATCTAAACAATACAGTGGCATATAGGCATAAAAGAAAACTAAGAGCTAGATTTTTTTCCACCCAGTTATGTTCTAAATATACTGGATTTCTGAAACCATGATGACCGTACATTAGTGCAATGTGCGTGTATTCTCATAGCAAATAAAGTTGCTGTAATTTGCTATTGCATTGACACAGATGTCTCTCCTCTCAAAGAGAAGAAATAATAATTTCTTTCTCAGCAATTCTATGACGATAATTTGTATATCCTTGTCAGTTCGGGTCAATTCACTACTATAAAGATAAGAATTAAACAGGATAGTTAAGCATGCTAACTCAAAGCCCAGAATCACTGACTTAGAAAATCAAGTAGAAGAATAAATTTATTGTTTTACAAATTCTATGAGCCTGCATTGTACACCTAGAGCATTAATAGATAGACTTAGAGAAAGATAATCTCAAAACTAAAACTTATTAATAATTGTTCTACCATCCCGAAATTATGATAATTACAATGATTCTCATTGTCAGGGAAACAAAGCACAAAAAAAGGAAAAAGGCTAATGATAAGAACACATTGTTAGTAGCTTAGACTGAAGAGCCTCTAAGTGTCATTTTAGAGAAGTTTGTAGGATATTCAATGCACACCACTGTATTATGATAAGGCAGACTTGTGTTTGGGAATAGTACAGTAATTAGAATGCATGTCTTGCAGTCACCATACCTGGTTTGATACCTTGCATCACATGAGTTCTGTAACATTGTTGTAAACTGCTCTGGAAGCTGCCAGGAAGGACCATTGAAGACCCTGGGCCTTGGCATTGAACCAGTTCTCTAGAGTTGTAGCTGTGGCTTCATGCTTCCTATGTTGTTCTCTGAACACTCCTCCAAACACCAAATAAGACAGAAAACACAGTTTTATTTGAAACTAGGAACATTGCCTGCTTTCACAAATTGCTAGGCAAAAACCATATCTTAGCATAAGTATTATAATACATATGTATATTATTTTTATTACAATATTTATAGTACTGCGACACACTCAGTTTAGAAAAATTTTCCTTTGTTAGAACTCTCCTAAACACTAAAACTTCTAATTTAGCCTGTATTAAAATTTATATTTTGTTTCAGATTATTATCTTTCACAAGGATTTTAAGTATTGTTTGTACCAACATTTTACTTTTTTTTTTGATTTGTTTGGTAGTTTGAGGCTATTCTCAGAGGTGCTCAGGGCTTACTCCTGGGATAAGGTACCTGCACCGGAACTTTGCAATGACCATGTGTGGTTAACGATGGGCAAGATAAGGTTTTACCCTCTTAATCTATCTCTCCCACTCTGTATAAACTTTTATTTTAAAATAGCCCTTAACTTCAAATTAAAATATCATGCTTATTTCAAGAGTCTCAAGACGAATTGTCCTATGTCAGTTATTGTTTTGGTACTGACAAAAGACGTGCATCAATAATTTCACCAGGGATGGTGTAAAAGTTCAGAATAATCACATTAATTTCATCAATTTAATTTAATTAATCAAATTGTGCTCTACTCTTCTAAAAATGAAAGAAGCCAAATGTCCTAAAATATCTCCAGTAAAATCAATGGACAAATTTATAACAGCTGTGTTGATTTTTATTTAGATATTAAAGATGATTTCCTTTAACTAAAAATGCACTATTTCTTTAGTTGAAGAACTCTTCCTTGCCATCTTTTTGAGATACATATAGGATAAAAATTCAGTGTTTAACAATCATTCTTTGCCTCTTTGTCAGTCATGTGACTCACTGATGTTTTTCTCTTGAATATTGTTTATTTTTCCAGATTTATTATACTGTATAAACACAGTTGAATCCACCCTTTGATGAGATTTTTGATGGTTTCGGTCAATATTCTCTAAGAGGAGTTTCCTCCCTTGTTTTCCCACACCCTGGAATGGGTGGTTACCGACAGAAGTACACATGTCAGTTAGAGTATGTACACACACCTGATGTAAAGCGCTAAAACTCACCTGCATGGCCAGGGATAACAGACTGTAGAACTACCAAGCACACAGAGCAGAGATGCCTGGATCAGTCTCTTTGCAAGTAAAGGACATCAGACAAGGCAGCTATACCCACTGAACAGTCTATGAACAATATTCTGTAGACTTTAATTCAACATTCCCTTCCTGTAAATAATTATTCTTTTTAAGTCATAAATGCTCAAATCCTAAAACATTTATAGGTAGGAATGTGATTAAAGTACAATTCCTTTTGATTTTCCAAAATATTTTTCATTTCTGTGTTTTTACCAGCAATGTGTATTCTCTGTTGGCTTCCATCCTAATCACCTTGTTGGGATGCTTTTACCCTAGTAACCATGCAGTTCTCTGTCATTAAAAAATAAAAACAACATGTTTACCCTAAACAAAGAGTGACATTAAACATCTTTTCTTGTGCTTGTTTTGCATTCTATAGTGAAAGTTGCAGAGTAAAATGAGTTGCCTTTTTTTCCCTCAAATTTTATAAGCACCATGATAGTTTAAAACATAAGATATTGTTGCGTTTACTAAATGTTTCCTGTTAATGTATAATTTGTATATATTTTGTAGGTAATTTTATACTTGTACTTGTTGTATTTTTAGTGTTTTTAGCACAAATGGTTCCTTTACATTTAAGTACAACATTTCTTTAATTGGAAAAGCAGAAATTAATCAGGCTTATCTCTATATCACTGTCTTCCCTATTTACTTGAGCGGGCACCAGTAACATCTCCATATGTCCTGTCTCATGCAAGTAGAGCACAAGGGCAGCTGCTTGCTCCAGGAACATAAAGACCCTCAAACCATTCCAAAAGGTCATGGGAATGAGGTCTATAATTGTTACTGGTATTTGGCATATCAAATGAGACACGGATAACTTGCCAGGCTCTGCCATGTGGGTAGCATACTCTTGTAGTCATCTCTAAATCCAGCATTTATTGATGAACCACACGGCTGCAAGTGGCCGAGTAAGCTGAACTGTGATAGGCTGGTCTGCTGGGTGGAGTTCTCACTATAGGGAAGTATGGATGTGGAAAGTGGAGGCCCTCATGGAGTGGAGGGTCATCTGGCTTGCTGTGAGGCTCTGCTGGGGTGGCAGGCCAGGGCTAGAACCTGCCATCCCTCTCAGGCACCTCGTGAGTGGCTGGGCACAGGAAAAGCCAGGCTTGTGGATTTTAATATACTCTAACTTTTTCTATTCTCGAAATGGTCCAGTCTCTTTACTATCCAGAATCCCTTGGCTACTGTGTTTTAGATCACCAATTGAAAAGTCTGTGTGCCTGAGTAAAACACACACACACACACACACACACACACACACACAAACACACACACAGAAACACACACGTGAACGTACACTTTCACTATTCTGTTCTTTCTCTATACTCCTCAAGAAAATATTTGTTTAATCAAAGTTAATTTTTGCTTTTTTGTTCACATATTCAAATAGCTTTTATAGGAAAGATATTATGGTGTGATTGATTTAATTGTTTCATATAATAGACATATTTATTTAATCTATATCTTTATCCACAATGCTACTTTTCTGGTTTAAAATTTTTCCTAAACATTGGGGCAAATATTTAACTTAACATGCCATTTTTTTAAACAATGCAATTGCTCACATATTAGAGGATAAGCCCAATATACTTGCTTGTGTATTAATTTTTAAGGAACTATGGATAGATCTATAGTGTGTGAAAAGTTATGTAGTTAGTAAACACTGATCACTTAATTTATCAATTTTTCTGTATTTAATATCCTAACCTGATTTAAACTAATAATCTTTTAATAAATGTATGAGTAATAAAGTAAGAATTTTTCTCTTCTAGTGGTTTCACCATTTATGTTAACTCTTTGAGATAACAGCTTAATATTAATGATCCTGTTTTGTACAAATGACTAGAGCTATTTTGTATCAGTTTGGATAAAGATAAACAAGATGACTTCTTCATGAAAATTGATGCAACATTTCACTCCAAGAAATTGTTTCAAATTTCTCAATTCCAATATGTCTCAGAAATATCTAATATTTATGCCTAGGGTGGCACAAATTCACATTCTGTCAGTAGAAATTATATGCCTCTCAAATTAATTCTAATTGTGTTATTTTAATCTTTTCAATCAGTTTTATAGCTGGTTTATTTAACACTGACAAGATAATGAATTGTGATATTACAAACTATAGTGAAAATAAATTCAATGTCATTGAAAGTACCAATAATCGTAAGATATAATTATAAAGCATAGCAATGTATACTCTTTTATAGTAATTTTATGAGATGCAAAAAATGGGGAAAATAAATGTGACATGTACATAATTAAGTGATTTTTAAGAGTAAATATTTTCAAATGTTTAATTATTCAAATTACTAAAATAATTATATGAATAAATATCTAGGTAGTTATATTTAATCAGTGTCATCAGATGAAAAATACATCAGCATTTTGCCACTAAAGTATACATTAAAAATCTATTTTATGTGTTCTTAATTATAAAATATCTTAGTGACTATTTAATTAATATGAAAAAGTACATAAATAGGACTAAAGTTAATGCCTTTTCCAAATTTTCTTGGTATCAAAAGATTGTAAAATTGTGACATCTAAGGAGAGAAGGGTGACTTTAAAGTTTCCCTTTGACAAGTTACGCAAACAAATAGACTTCCTACATCAGTCAGAAGGAGTAATTAGCGAGCATGCTTTAGTTCTCTATGACCTTGCCTACAAATGACAACAACTGCCAAACATCAAGTCTCCTTACTGAACAAAAGTTACTCAGTAATGTCTCCTGTGGCTATGATGATAAATCTACAAGCTCAGCCTCATCTATTTCTGTGGCAGGAGTTACCAGATGTATAAGTCAAATAGATTATCTTTCAAATTTAAAGGCAAATAATGATGTAATTATCAGTTCACTGGAGAAGAGAGTAGAATTTGACATTGATGAAGAGAAATATGTCCATTATGCAAACAGGTTTGATCTTTTTCTTTTATTTTCTATCTAGCAATACAAGTGTTATTAGTACTTTATCAAATATAAACATTTAGTAAGACTCATCAAATGACTTACTAAGTCATTACTAATAAGTAATATTTATATTTAATTATTCATAAATTCTAACATTTAATAGATCATTTTACTAATTTGGCTGTGCATAAAAACACTAGTTTTAATTCAGTTCTATTTTATAACTAGCTTGCTATTTCTTCCTTAATTTTATATTGTATAATGAAGTAAAGTATATCCATTGTTAGTGTTACTTATAGGAATTGATATTGTAAAGGCTGGAGACTGAGTAGTTTGTGTTCATTACTTGTGGCCTCACTTGAATTTAATCACCAAGACCCCATATTGCTCTCTTAGGGTAATCCCTGAGCAAAGAGCCAGGAGTAAGTCCTGTACTGCTCCAGGTGTTACCCCAAAGCAACATCAGATGGAATCAAATTAACAAAAAACAATAAACACATAAAATGTTGCAGAAAAATTGCCACTGTATTATAGTATAAATTTAATTTCTAAGAATTCTTTATGGTGTTAAAATTAAAAGAAGACCTCTAACAAATCCACTGAAATCCTAAATGAAGAAAGATATTCAAGTAAAAGAAAGCAAGTTTGGGCTGGATTGATAGCACAGCAGGTAAGGCATTAGTCTTGCACTCGGCCGACCTGGGTTCGATAGCTGGCATCCCATATGGTCCCCTGTGCACTGACAGGAGTAATTTCTGAGTGCAGAGCCAGGAGTAACCCCTGAGCATTGACAGGTATGACCCAAAAAGTAAAAAACAAGCAAGTTTGAAAATTTAAAATATGAACCAAATAATTTCATTTAATCCTTAATATGAGGGCCTCCATTTTCCACATCTGGACTTCCCTCTTGTCATAGCTCAACCCAGAAGAAGAGCCTATTGCAGCTGGCTCCCGCAGCCACTGGGCTGCTGCGCAGTTCATCAATAAATGCTGGCGATCAGAGGTGATTACAAGTGTAGGCCACCCTCATGGCAGAGCCTGGCAAGCCTCCCAGGTCGTATTTGATATGCCAAATACCAGTAACAAATATAGACCTCATTCCCATGACCTGAGTAATGGTTTGAGGCTCTTTATGTTCCTAGAGCAAGCAGATGTCCTTTGGCTCTACTAGCATGAGGCAGGACATATGGAGATGTTACTGGTGCCCCGCTCAAGCAAATCGATGATGAACGGGAAGACAGTGATACAGTGATATATGAGATGGATATACCTATATGTGTAAATATAATAACACTAGGTTATGTGCATTAAGCAGTACAAACCTATATTATGACAAATAATAGAGTTTGCAAGCTGAGAAAGGTTTCTCATGGTCTAAAAATGAGTTTTGAAAGTATAGTTTTATTTTGAGCTTATTTTCAAAAATATTTTGAGCTCCAGGAAATTTCAAGATATCCTTAGTATTTTACTTCTTCTGGGGAGTTTGTTTATCAAACCAAAAATTTTGTTTTGTTCTTTATTCTGATTATAATACTGTTTTTCATTATTAATAATTTTCCATTATGGACAAATTAATATTTTAAATGTATAAAACAGTTTATAATATTAGTCTTTTATTGTGTTTCCAAATTATATCTTCCACACCTATCATTGTTCATTATTAAAGTGTTATTCCAAGGTTAAGATATATTATTTTGCAATTTTTCTTCACCATTCGCAATGTTTGCTAGGGTTAACTATAACTAAAGCACAAAAAGCAAGAAAAATGTGCACATGAGAGCAATTTTTCTTGAGCATCTTAGGATATTTTATCATTTTATATCATTAGACTTATTTAATCTATAGGCATTTTAAAGGTAAACAATATTTGAAGGTGTGTTTCGTTGTCTAATAAAATAGCAAAGTTCATGGATTATAGTCACAATAGTTTTCCCCATAACATCAATAAATTATCACTATTTGCTAATTTTTTTTAAAGCAGGGATTTTTTTTTCCTAGGAGAAAAACAGGTTATTTCTGTTTGAACTATCTCTCTTCATATAAATGATTTTACATTTTCGTATCACTATTCACTATCTTCCCGTACATCATCTATTTGCTAGGGCGGGCAAAAGTAACATCTCCATATGTCCTGTCTCATGTTAGTAGAACCTAAAGGCATCCACTTGCTCCAGGAACATAAAGAGCCTCAAACCATTATATTAGGTCATGGGAATGACCTAATAACCTAATATAAATGCTACTGGTATTTGGCATATCAAATACGACACGAGCAGCTTGCCAGGCTTGCCATGCGGGTGGAATACTCTTGTAGTCACCTCTGAATAAAGCATTTATTGATGAACTGCGCTGCCGCTAGCAGCCCCCGCGAGCCGGGCTGTGATAGTCTTGTCTGCTGGGTGGAGTTGTGATGAGAGGGAAGTCCGGATGTGGAAAATGGCGGCCCCCATGGAGTGGGGGGGTCATCTGGCTTGTTGTGAGGCTCTGCTAGAGTGGCAGGCCAGGGCTAGAACTCGCCATGCCTCCCGGGTGCCTCATGAGCGGCTGGGTACAGGGAGAGCAAGTAGCAGCTCTGCCTCATGTCTGAGAGTCTCTGGTTCAGCATACCTGGGCCGTATTGAAAAAAAAACTGCTGCAGGGTGGGTGTGAATGGTCCAGGCTGTGATAGTCTGGTCTGCTGGGTGGAGTTGTGATGAGAGGGAAGTCTGATGTGGAAGATGGCGGCCCCCCATGGAGTCGGGGGTCGTCTAGCTTGTTGTGAGGCTCTGCTGGGGTGGCTGGCTAGGGCTAAAATTAACCATGCCTCCCGGGTTCCTCATGAGTGGCTGGGCACAGGGACAGCAAGTAGCAGCTCTGCCCCATTTCTACATTTTCGTATAGAAAGGTTTTTTTAAGGAGAAAACAATCATTTTCACCAAGTGAAGAGTTTATGGACGGCATGTGCCTTGTAAGGGTTGACAATGGTTTAATTTCACACACTATATATATCCCCAAGCACCAATGGAGTGATGTGTGAGCACTGCCTTATATGGCCCCCAAACAAAACTTTACAAATAAATTATTTTTATTAGAAAGTCAAGATTATTTTCACTAGTTTAAACACAAGTGGACTATGGATAAATGTTTGCAAAACAGGTAATTTTACTATTTTTGAAAATCTTAGCATGGATGTGTGTATGTCTGTGTGTGTGCCTATGTGTGTGTACTGACATGTGCACGTGTTCTCACATATGTGGTAGAGATCAAACCCAGTTTTTCAGTTTCTTACACTCTGCAAGAGTTCTGTAGCTAAGATTCATCCCTGGATTGATTTTGGTCAGTCCTTTCTTTCACACTGAAGAAACTGTAGTTTGATAATAGTATCATTTGTTTGCTTGCTCTTGTCCTCTTTGACAATGGGGCAACCACTTTGTAAGTAGCATAATTAGAAAGTATGAGATAGGGTTTCAACTTAATTTTTTCTGTCTATGGCTGAACATTTTTTTTCTCTGATTTTGAACTGCTTATAAATCTGAGGATTTATCTCTGGCCATCTAATTCTATCCTACTAATATTATTGTTTACAATTATTTCAGCACAATGTTTTGATTAGTATTACTTTATAGTATATTTTAATATCAGGAAATGCAATAACTTCCTTATTGCCTTGTCTATTTTAGGAAATTTTTTGCTTTCATGCAAATTTTAGTCTTATTTGTTTTTTATCCTCAACTATGAATATCAGGAGAATCTTAATGGGGCTTGCATTGAATCTGCATAGTTATCTGTGACGTATTCAGTCAGTAATGGTACTTGGACTTACCTGCCACATTGAATCCCTTTGATATCTGTTGCTTAACCAGTTACTGAGTGTGTCATCTATCTTTTGTACCTTTTTTTAAAAGGTTTTTGCTAGTGCACTTATGTTTTGGTATCATACCTGGCAATACTCAGGGGTTACTCTTGACTTTACACTCAGGAATTACTCTCCTGGCAATGCTCTTGTTATCATATCCTATGCTGGGGATGGAACCAGGGTTTCCATGTGCAAGGAAAAAACCTACTGTACTATTGCTCCATCCCAAGCTTTTTTAGCTTGAAGTCTAGTATATGTCATACAAGTCTGAAGTTTTCAGCATTTGGAGTCTAATACTAAATTGTTTCTTGTTTTCAGCCTTTTATACTAGGTCTATACTTGTCATGGGGAACCAGTGGTATAACAGTAATTGAATCTGGTTTAGCCATGTTCCAGGCATGCACTCTACCTACTGAAAAATTTCACTGGACACTTACATGGTTTGTTAAAAAGTTTTTGTTGAGTTTGGATATTTGTGCTGTCGGTCTTTGTTTCTTTGCTATTAAAACTTACTTCTCATACCCAATGAATAGGACTCAAGTTATAGACAATCTCCATTTTTGTTTATGCATTATTCATACATTTGTATTGAGAATAACTTGCCTTTTGCCTATGAATTAGTATTTTTTTTCATTTTTAATCTTGTATTCCACCCGTACGGCAAGCCTGGTAAGCTGCTCGTGTCGTATTTGATATGCCAAATACCAATGACATTTATATTAGGTCATTCCCATGACCTAATATAATGGTTTGAGGCTATTTATGTTCCTGGAGAAAGCAGATGCCTTTGGGTTCTACTAGCATGAGACAGGACATATGGAGATATTACTTGTGCCCGCTCTAGCAAATAGATGATGAACAGGAAGATAGTGATAGTGATAGTGATTACTCTTGTTTTTGGGCCACATACAGCATTTCTTAGGACTTCTTTCTGTCTCTGTGCTCAGGGATCAGTCCAGCACTTTTGGAAGTCCTCAGAGACCATAGTTCTTCATGTTCCTGGAGAGAGCTGATGCCCTTGGACTACACTAGCATGTAACAGGATGTATGGAGATGAAACTGGTACCCGCTCTAACAAATCGATGCACAATGGGAAGACAAGTGATACAAGTTAAGTGATCAATAGGTGAGACAAGTACCTTACCTGCTGTACTTATGTTCAGACCCCAAAATTTCTGGATTTATATTCTCTCTTGAGTTGAAAGTTCATGAACTCGATTCTGTCGCATTTACCCATCATCACAACCTATCTTCCTCCCATTATTAGTTGTTTATATTTTAATATTTCTAAGTAGGTTCTCTGCCTAATATGTTAAATTTGTCTTACAGCACTGATTTAGTGACCTTTAACTTTATAAGCTGTTATTTAATTGTAGCATTTTGTCTACAGCTGTATAGGATATAGCTGGAAATGATATTTTTGTTTGGGTACATGTTTCACTCAAAATCTTAACTTTTATACCATTCCATTATAGTTCTTAGGGTTTCGGCTTATAGATTCACAGTAAGGATTATGTAGATTCTCTTATGGGTCTTACAGGTTAATTTGTACCTTGTTTTGTTGCTCTTGGGATTTTATCCCTATCATTGGTTTTGCACAATAAGTTTGATGTGTTTTAGTATTCTGTTTGTGTTAATTTTGTATTCACATTTTTGAACTGTGATGTAATCATTCTCAGATTGAAAAAAAACTATTGGTTTTAATTTCTTCAACTAGTGATTCTTAGCATCTCCTTTCTCCTCTCTACAGGCATGGATATTATTTAGATAACATTTATGTCTATACCTTTGTAAAGTGCTCCAATATTTTCATAATATTATAAAAACCTCTTTTTTATTTTTCTCCTTTTGGATGTTTTCATGAATCTGGTCTATAAGCACCATGCCTTGGTCCTCAGCTTCCATCATTCTACTGCTGAAGTCCTCTATTGTGTTTTGTTTTCCTTATAGCTACTCAACAGTTTTGTTTTATTTGGTGATTTCTGAATAAGATCACTTATACATCTCTCTCTGTCCTAACATGTATTTTTTCATTATTTTAGCAAATATCTTAAACAATTTGAAGAGACAGTAAAAAAAAATAAATATCTGAAAATTAAACTTTTTTTAAAAACTGCACAGACACAGTGATGGAGGTGCAATGGTTACACATTTAAACCATAAGCAAAACTATAAATAAATGGTATGTTCTAAAGATAAATACACAATTTTAAATAATAAAATATTTTAATACAGGTATGAACTTTCTTATTACATGTTCTTTAGTCATAAAATATAAAATATGATTCAATAATAAAGATAAGATTCCTGAACTATAGTCCTGAAAACATTGTGTTGGTATGACAAAAGCAATTGCAATCACTATTCTATTCCATTATTAACACCAACTTTAAGAGTTTATAAACAGAACTTGGTCTAATAGAATGCCTTTTAGATACCATATCTAAAGACAGTAGCTTTACATTATAGATTAAGCTTATTAAATCAGTCAAACTTTATAGCAAATGATGCTGTTATTTAACAGAAGATTTGCATTTTAGAATAGTAAAATTAGTTCCTTTTGTAAATAAATTTAAATTTAGTATGAATTTATATATATAATGAAATGAATATAATTTATATTAAAATATTTGTTGTATATATTGTGTAAACTTTCATCTCAAGTTTGATTTGTTTAATAAAAATGCCCGTCTATGTGATAAAAAGGTATTAAACATTCCTGTGGTAAAAATGTATACTAATATCATATTTTTCACTAAAATTTGTTACTATTTGTTATTTTTATACATTTATGACTTATGTGTAGACTGTGTGACATCCTCATTAAAAACTTCTGCTAACACCTCATGTTCTCACAAGATTCCAAATTCCATGATATGTGGAAGAGGTTGGAAAAGTTTTCACCAAATAATACTTAAAGAGTCTTTCTCTAATCTGTCTCTTGCTTATAATGAAAAAGTGTCACTAGTGTTAGCTTGGTCTCTAAGAAGCAGGTGCTAAGGGCATGATTAAATTGGGGAGGGAATGTCCAATAACGTTAAACAAAGGAAGCGGAATAGGCAGAGACAGCCTTCACCTCGTGATGTAGGTCTGACACCTGTGAAAAGATGAAAAGAGAAAAAAGGCTGGATAAAGAGTTTCAGAATGTGGTTTATTGCTAAGAAAGATTAGCCAAGTAGAGAGCCAGTCTGACCAGATAGATCAATTATTGTCAGAATGTAAATGGATCTCTTTTAATGCTGTGCTCAGATACTTATGTTCTCTTTTGCTAGGAGATTTACACCTAATTATTTTATTTGTGTGTATATTTTTTTTGGGATACAGAGACAATGTATACAATATCATCAAACATTTTTTCTCTTTCCAGTAGGACGTCTAAGCAATGTGCTTATGTGAACACCACACCAGCACAGCAGATTTTATTTCAAATAATATCAAAATAGAATATTACAAGGAAGAGAAAAGATAAATAATATGAGATATTTGGGTACTAACATAACCTCCCTTTTAAAAAAGGCAAAATAAACAGACTAATAAAATTTAATAGTGCTTTATAATTAAATAGATTTATAAAGTTCATCAAAAACTAAATTTTTAAAGGCATCAAAATCAAGATACATTACAAATGTAGCTGTAAAATAACTTTGGTTTTACTTAAATTAAACCTTTTATGATCATTTATATGTATAAATTTTGTTAGCTATGTAAATATGCACGTGAATACAACTCAGACATTAAAAATATTCAGGAATGTGTATTCATAATAAAGAATATATTCTGTAACACATTATTTACACAGTTCAATAAACTATATATATAAATAGATACATATTTATTATTGAAATATAGATATAGTGAAAATAAACATTTCTGTTACTGGGTTTGGTATATCGAGGCATGCATCGAACAGCTTGCCAGGCTCTGCCTGGCAAGATGGTCAGACTTCCTTGTCAAGACTCTGAAGAAACGGTTTGAGGCTCTTCATATTCCTGAATAAACCAGATGCCATTGGGTTATATTGGCACGTGATAGGGTCCAATGGAAATATTACTGGTGCCTGCTCGAGCAAATAGATGAATAACTGGATTCAAGTGATCAAGTGATCAAGTGATCAAGATATAGTGCCAGTATATCCCTCAAAGATTTGAGTGAATATTTTGTATGTTGTAAACACAGGTTTCAGAAATCTCTGACACTGCATAATCCCCCTAAGAATTACCTGGAGTACCCCTGTTAATATTGATCTATACATAGTCTCAGAGCACAACAGTTATCTCACAATGACTATATAAGCTATTAGATGAATATTTACATGCATACATCATTTTATGTATGTAAGAATTACATAAATGTATGTATATATTTACATACATTTTATGTGTGTAAAATTACATACATGTATGTATATATTTACATACATATGTAATATTTACATGCATACATGATCTTCATTTATTATGTTTTTTCATGCCAACTAATTTTTTGAAGTATTAGAAAATGATAAAATTGGCTTCCGGGAACATCTGCAATCTCCCCCACAGGTGTGTGTGTGTGATCTCTGCATCTCCGTGGACCCAAGCTGCCCCAGGGAAGAGCAGAAACTCCATCAACGGGAACCAAGGCAAACTGCCTTGGTTTCACCCCGGACCCCTTGGGCCCTGCGCTTCAGGGAACATCCCAAAACTCAAACTCGTGCGTCCAGAGCGACCCTCTTCCTACCTATCTTGCATGAGATACCAGTCAACCTTGGTTCCTACATCCTTGCTACCCACCCAAACTCTGCAAACAGACCAAATACCTACTAACTGTACTATCTAGTCACCCAAGAACCCACATTTGCAACTTACAATAGTCATAATGGTAAAGCAACACAACATTTCATCAAGCTCTGTGAGTGAATCACTAGTCCAGATGAGCCAAGCAATACCAATGAGTTGTATAACGTCTCTGATAAGGCATTTCGGAAAGAATTGTTAAGGATTCATAAGGAATTCAAAGAAGCAATGGAATGTAAAATCAATAAAATACAAGAGGACATGAGAGAAGTGAGGAAAATGCAAATGGAAACGACAGATATTAAAAATGAGGTAAGTGAAATTAAAAACACAGTGGAAGGCCATCATAGCAGAATAATAGCTACTGGAGAAAGAGTTAGTGATCTTGAAGACGAGTTCCAAAGATTCTCTACACAACACCAGAAAATAGAAAAAAAAAGACTCACAATTGCCAAACAGACAACAAGAGATAATCGGATGAAGCCTGAAGAAACAACATACGGATCACTGGGGTCCCCGAAGGGCAAGAAAAAAAACCCTGATGAAGAAGAAACTGTCAAAGCCATAATTGCTGAGAAGTTCCCGGAACTAAAGAACTCTTGCTTCAAGATCCAGGAGGCCCGTAGGATACCAGCTAAAAGAAACCCCAAAGAGAATACTCCAAGACACATCTTAATAAAATGACAAAAACTATAGATAGAGATAGAATACTGAAAGCAGCAAGATCAAAGAAGGAAATCACATACAAAGGAACATCACTAAGATTTACAACAGACTTCTCTGATGAAACACTCCGAGCCCAAAAAAAATGGTGGGATATGGTGAAAAGGCTCAATGAACTGCAG
The DNA here is from genome assembly GCA_021461705.1 of Cryptotis parvus. Taxonomy (NCBI): domain Eukaryota; kingdom Metazoa; phylum Chordata; class Mammalia; order Eulipotyphla; family Soricidae; genus Cryptotis; species Cryptotis parvus. The sequence goes on from JAJIBD010004370.1 coordinate 123,830, forward strand.
GCCTCACCAAGAATTCTTTACCCGGCCAGACTCACATTCAGATATGAAGGAAAGATACACAACTTCATGGATAAGCAACAACTCAGGAACTTCATGGACTCAAAACTAACTTTAAGAGAAGGACTGAAGGTTCTACTGTAATACGACCAAACCCATAAGCACAACAAGCACAAACAGAAAGATGAAGCAAAATCCGATGACAATAATCTATCTCAATGTCAATGGTCTAAATACACCAATTAAGAGACACAGAGTGACAAAATGGATTAAAAAATTGAACCCAACATTCTGCTGTCTACAAGAAACACATCTGAATAATCAGAACAAAAACAGACTAAAAGGTAAAGGTTGGAAGACCATTCTCCATGCAAACAACTCCTCCAAAAGGCTGGTGTAGCCATATTATTATCAGATAATATAGACTTTAGGCTGAAAAAGGTTAGAAGGGACAACAAAGGCCATTTCTTATTACTTAAGGGGTATGTACACCAGGAAGAAATTACACTACTAAACATATATGCAGCCAACGAGGGGCCAGCAAAATACATAAAACAACTGCTAAGAGACCTCAAAGATGACATTAACAGTAGTAGAATAATAGTTGAAGATTTCAACACTGCTCTATCAATGATGGATAGATCAACAAGTCTGAAACTCACCAAGGAAATATTGGCGCTGAAGGAAGAAATGGAAGAAAGAGAGCTAATGGATATATACAGGGCTTTTCATGCCAAAAAAGCTCAATACATATTTTTCTCTAGAGCTCATGAAACATTCTTCAAGATAGACCATATGTTGAGCCATAAAGCATACCTCAATAAAGTAAAAAAGATAGAAATTGTGTCAGCTATCTTTTCAGACTATGATGCACTGAAAATGGAAGTTAACCATACACAGAAACAGGGAGTCAAACCAAACACCTGGAAATTGAACTGCTCACTCCTGAACAACAAATGGGTCATAGAAGAAATTAAACAGGAAATGGAAAGATTTCTGGAAACAAATGAAAATGAAGACACTGACAATAAGAACTTGTGGAACATGGCAAAAGTCATATAAAGAGGGAAGTTTATAGCTCTGCAAGCAATTATCAGGAAACAAGAAAGGGTCCACATAAATAACCTGACTACACAGCTGAATACATTAGAAAAAGACCAACAAAAAGGAGCTCAACCCAGACAGAAAAAAAGGAAATAATAAAACTTAGAGAGGAAATCAATGAGTTGGAAACCAAAAAAAAACAGTACAAAAGATTAATGAAACCAAGAGCTGTTTTTTTGAAAGAATAAACAAGATTGACAAACCATTGGCAAGACTTGTAAGGACAGGGAAAAAGAGAACCCAAATAAACAGAATCAGAAATAAAAATGGTGACATCACAACAGAAACCACAGAAATCCAAAAGACATCAGAGATTACTTTGAGAGCCTGTATGCCCTGAAACAGGAGAATCTAGAAGAAATGGATAAATTCCTGAAGTCGTATAACCTCCCAAGGCTGAAACAAGAAGACCTCCAATACCTGAATAAGCCTATCACCATCGAGGAAGTTGAAACAGTAATTGAGAGTCTGCCCAAACACAAAAGCCCAGGTCCAGACGGATTCCCTAGTTAACTCTACCAAACCTTTAAGGAGAACCTACTGGCAGTCCTTTTCAAGCTCTTCCAGGAAATAGAGGAAACAGAAACTCTCCCAAACAGCTTCTACGAGGCACATATCACCCTGATACCCAAAGCAGGGAGAGACAACACAAATAAAGAGAACTACAGACCAATATCCCAGATGAACACGGATGCTAAGATCTTCAACAAAATACTAGTAAACAGAATCCAAAGACTCATCAAGAAGATACATCAGGACCAAGTAGGATTCATTCCGAGAGTGCAAGGATGGTTCAACATTCGCAAGTCATTCAACATAATATATCATATCAATAAAAGAAAAAATAAAAACCATATGATCCTATCAATAGACGCAGAGAATGTATTTGACAAGATCCAGCACCCATTCATGATTAAAACCCTCAAGAAATTGGGAATTGAAGGGACTCTCCTCAAGATACTTACAGCCATCTACCAAAGGTCCACAGCGAGCATCATTCTCAATGGGGGAAAAGTTGAAAGCCTTCCCCCTGAGATCAGGGACAAGACAAGGTTGCCCACTCTCACCTCTTTTATTCAATATTGTACTGGACGTACTTTCCATAGCAATCAGAGAAGAAAAAGGTCATCAATGGCATCCAGATAGGCAAGGAAGAAGTCAAGCTATCATTATTTGTGGATGACATATTATACATAGAGAACCCTAAACTCTCTACCAAAAAACTCCTAGAAACAATAGACTCATATAGTAGAGTGTCAGGATACAAAATCAACACCCAAAAAGTCGGAACCTTTCCTATATACAAATAACAAAAGAGAAGAAAGGGATATTAAGGAAACAATTCTATTAACTATTGTGCCAGAGAAAATCAAATACCTAGGAATCAACTTACCCAAGTATGTAAAGGACCTGTACAAAGAAAACTTAAAGACACTGCTCCAAGAGATAAAAGAGGACACAAGGAAATGGAAACATATTCCCTGCTCATGGATGGGGAGAATCAACATTGTCAAAATGGTAATACTCCCTAGAGCTCTGTACAGATTCAATGCAGTCCCTGTAAGGATACCCATGACATTCTACAAAGAAATTGACCAAACGCTCCTGAAATTTGTATGGAACAATAAACCCCCAAGGATAGCTAAAGCAATCCTATGGAAAAAGAAGATGGGAGGCATCACCTTTCCCAACTTCACACTGTATTACAAGTCAGTAGTAATTAAAACAGCATGGTATTGGAATAAAAACAGACCTGTGGATCTATGGAATAGAATTGAGTATCCTGACACCCAACCTCAAACACATGATCATTTAATCTTTGACAAAGTTGCAAAGAGTCTAAAATGGAGTAAGGAAAGCCTCTTCAACAAGTGGTGTTGGGAAAACTGGGCAGCGACATGTAAAAAAATGAATTTGGACCTGTGTCTAACACCATGCACAAAAAATCAGATCAAAATGGATTAAAGATATCAATATCAGACTTGAATCCATGAAGTACATTGAAGAAAATATAGGAAAAACCCTCCACGACATTGAAGCTAAAGGCATCTTCAAAGGTGAAAAATCACTAACAAAGCAACTAGAAGAAAAGATAAATATATGGGACTACATGAAACTAAAAAGCTTCTGCACCTCAAAAGAAACAGTGACTAAGATACAAAAGCAGTCCACAGAATGGTAAAAGCATATTCACCCAATACCCATCTGATCAGGGGGTTAATATCCAGGATATGTCAGGCACTGGTAGAACTTTACAAGAAGAAAACAAACAGCCCCATCAAAAAATGGGGAGAAGAAATGAACAGAAATTTCAGCAAGGAAGAAATTCTAATGGTCAAAAAACATGAAAAAAATGATCATCATCACTAATCATCAGGGAGATGAAAATCAAAACACAATGTGATACCACTTTACACCACAGAGACTGGCACATATTCATAAGATCAAGAACAACAGGTGCTGGCGTGGATGTGGGGGAAAAGGGGACACTTATCCATTGTTGCTGGGAATGTCGGCTGGTACAGCCTTTCTGTAAAACAATATGGACGTTCCTCCAAAGACTAGAAATTGAACTCCCATTTGACCCAGCCATACCACTCCTGGGAATATACCCTGGGAAACCAAAAATGCACAGCGGAAACACCATCCCTACTTTTATGTTCATAGCAGCATTATTCACAATAGCCAGAATCTAGAAGCAACCAGAGTGCCCGAAAATCAATGACTGGATAAAGAAGCTTGGTACATCTACACAATGGAATACTATGCAGCTGTTAGGAAAAATGAAGTTATAAAATTTGCCTATAAATGGATGGACATGGAGAAGATTATGTGGAGTGAAATTAGCCAGAGAGAGACAAATACAGAATGACTGCATTTATTTGCATAACATAAATATGTATGTGCATATTATGATACCAATATCCAAGGTCAGTGAAACATATATCAGGAGGTCTTGTCAAAGGTGGAAATTATCACAAACCTGTGGGAGTCAGAGGCTAGGTAAGACAGAAAATAGAACAGTGTGTTAACAATTGTCGAGGGTACTAATGCCAACCTCCGAACTGAGCATTAAATAGAGGCATAAAGATACATATGACAACCATTTAATGTATGTTCTGTAATTAATAGTCTGGGGGGGAAGGAGAAGAGAAAGAGAGAGAAATGGAAAGAAATAAAGAACCTGCCATGGAGGAGGGCTGGGGGAGGGGGAGGGAACCTGGGACATTGGTGGTGGGAGATGGGCACTGGTGGAGGGATGGGTGCTGGAACACTGTATGACCAAAACCTAAATATGAACTTTTTAATTGTATATATTTGTGATTGTAAAAATAAAAAATTAAAAAAAAATAAAATAAAATACACAACTTAGAAATAAAAAAAGAAAATGATCAAATTAAGCAAAGTGCTTAGGTAACGATATTTCTGTATCTCTATTTTCTTTATTTCTTCAGAGGAAATAGATTCAAATATTTCTAAAGCACTATATGTCCAAACATTAAGAACATTACTGTACTAAATGTAGAAAGAACTTATAAAATAAGACATAACTCTACATTTAGATACGTAAGGTGATTTCACACCAGTTCTTGGGGGACCATGGAGACACTCCTGATGATACTGTTTGTGGCAATGACAGGTTTCAGGGGTTAGGTGCTCAATCTGTTGCTGTACTTTGTCACAAGGCCACATATAGTGAGTAGGGTGAAGGGGGCACCGTGGCACTGTGGAAGAGCCTGTTGTATGCAAAGCATGGAATCCAATCCTTTAAGCTCTCTTTTCAGTATTTTGACTCTTTTGGGATTTTTTTTTCTCTGTTACACCTAACTGGTAATCAAGGCTTATTCCAGACTCTATGTTCAGAGACCTTTCATAACGAAGCTCGGGTATCTGTTGCTCCATATATCAAATTTGGGTTAGACATGTGCAAAACAAGCACCTTATTCTTTGTACTTTTTCTCCGCTCCCTTATTTTTTTTAAAGAAATATTTCATATTGACCTTCTTTGTTTGATATGTGCCTGTAAGACTTAAAACACTTAAAAAACGTAGGCTTTTCCTGTCCCTGGAGCAAGAAGATGCCCTTGAGCTACACTTGCTTGTGACAGGACATATGGAGATGTTACTGGTGCCCGCTGGAGCAAATTGATGAACAACGAGAAGACAGTGACAGTGACAGTGATAGTGACTTAAAAAGTCGCAGGCTCATTAAAGCATTATGTATACCATTACTGTTCACATTTTTGAAGTCTTATGAGTGTTATCACTAGAAATTTATGAGACAAAATTTGTTAAAATTTTAGTGTAAGTTGACAACTAAATTCAGTAAGAACAGTTCAATATTATCTTCTCTAACAATTTTTCTAGGAAAGTGATTAATTGGTTTTTAAATACTAAAGAGCACATATTTCAAAGGAGAAATGAAAACGAATAATAATAGATACTCAAAATGTTAAGAATGTACAATTTCACCTAATTAGTGAGCAAGCAAATGACAATTTTGTTACATAATTTTTAAGCATTCACGTTTATTAAAAGAGTATAAATGTATAAGAATTTGTATAGTTGTATAGTCTGCATTAATTCTAACCACTTGTTAAAGCAATAATAGACCTATACTCTAGATTAAGGTATTGTTAAGAACTAAAGTCATTGCAGATTTCAATTTGTAGAGCATGAATACCAAAATCCCAAAGAAAGTTATGTTATTGTGTAGCATGAAATACCAAGTTGCATTAAGCAAAATAGATTTAAGAGAAAAGAAGAGGGCAAGTGGTAAGATGTATGCCTTGCACATGGCTGACTATAGTTAGATCTTGGAAACTCCATACCATCACCAAATACATTTTGATATGTTCCCTGAGTACAGAAGGGTATGCCCTGAGAAAATCCAGGGTGTGGCCCAGAGTGTGTGTATGTGTATATATGTATAGCCACATACACACATACATATATATACACCTATAAAATATAGGTGTGTATACACACAAATTCAAATATTTAGATATATCTCTATCTATAGGTAGGTATAGGTACAGATATATATGAAAGAGAAGAAAATCAAATTATCAGTGCATAGATTGGTGTTACATGTACCAGACTGTATTTTCTGAGATGATGAAAACATTTATAACTACTATTGTATGCTTAATTTAGCATGTATGAAATGTTCTGCATATGGTGTCACACATTTATTACTTTCTATAAGAGAAAGAAACACAAAAGAACAAAAAACTGTGCATTTATTGTACATTTCACTTTAGAATCACATCACTCCATGTTGGATGCATAGTTCCTTTCTTTTACCCAGTGGGGAAATTACTCTCTCTATATTCTAATTTTATAAATAAAACTTAAATTGTAGAAACTTTAATTTCTAAATAACTAAAGCAAATTTTAAATAACAGTTTAATCCAGACTATTTTCTGCTGACAAAATCTTGCATCACAATGCCAGTCTGTGCTTAATCTTAGGAATTATGTTCTTCATATAAAAAATTGTCAGGTGACCATGAGAATTATGTGTCCGTAAAAAAAGGCAGCAGACTATATTAGTCAATTTATTTACAATAAACTAAACTAGCCTCTGCTCCCTAGTTTAGAAATATTCATTTCAGTTAGTAAGGAATGTTTCAAAACACATTTGTTGTATTTATTGCTTAATTGTCCCCAAATTATATACATTATAGAGTGTGAAAAAAAAATCAAAGTGGAGAAATTTGAGGTAAACCGAGCAGATATGCTGAAAATCTTAAAAAAAGAGGAGGAAGAAGATTCTCAATGTGGAACAAAAATTAATAGAGGAGAGATCCATAATTAAACTGCTATTAATTATTAAGAGTCTTATATCCTTGGAACCAGAAAACGAATATATACATTAAGGTCTGTCTTGCATATGGCTTCCTTTAGTCAGTTCTTGGCATCTAAAATGGTTCGCTGAGTGCTCATATTCTGGGCCAGGGATATGAGCCAGAAATATCCCCTAATCTTCACTGGATGTGTCCTATATTCCCTCCCCTGAAAAAGAGAGAATTATCCTGTAGAATTTTTGAAGTCCTTATAAAAAAATCCTAAAAAATAAGGTGTAATCGGGTACAAAGGAAAATGAATTGTCTTGGTTGCAGGACCTCTTGATCATAAAAATTTCAGAATTTTCATCTAAACCAGAAAATGGATATCTCAAAATCATTTAACTAATATGGTCAAACAATCTTTCTCAATCTTACCAACAGAACTAAAGTAGTAACTCATTTGAATATTTTTTTCATTTTTGATAACTGGCACTCAATTGTAGGGATGGTCAAATTGGTTTTAAGACATTTAAATGTTCGTCTTCCTTTACAATGCATGGCTTAATGTTAAGAGGTTAAAACAAAAGCAGTTTTGATTAAAATCATGTAGCTTCACGTTAATAATTTTAATGAATAGTGTTGACCTTCAAATTATAAAGCACTTCCACTAATCAACTAAATAATAGATGATTTAGCAAACAAGTTCCGTTCCAGTCTATAAAGCAGAAACAGCTAAAAATATTCTTTTCGTATCCTGTTCAATAAAACAGAAAAAAATGCAATAAATGCTGAGGAAAGAGAGAATTTATTGTCACAGAAACAGCAGAGCTTGGGCAGGCTGTCCACTAGTGCAGACTAAAGAGCATCTGCAAAGAGAGTTAGGAGATTGTAACTTTATGCCCTATTATAGAGTGATATAATATCTTATACATGTTTTGGTAGTTTTCTGTTTTGCTCTGTTTTGTTTTTAATTACACTCAGACAAAATCATGTTGGAGAATGGAAAACCCATAGATGAATATGAACCCATATTCGTCTATGAGAAAACCCATTGACGAATATGCAACAGAAGAACATACATGGGTAGAAATTGGAAGAGAAACATTATGAAAGAAAATAGGAATGAGTCTAGAAGTCCAGAAAGATTCTACTCCGTAGCTCCACTAGACAGTCCCTATCGGACCAACGGACCAACCTTATTAGGTTGTTAGCAGTACAAAAGTAATCTTCAATTTGCCTTCAGTCAGCTCAATCAGAGATAAGAAAATGCAATGGGTCAGTTACTTCTGCTGTCACAGCCTCCAAGATGTATGTATCAGTTCCCTCTATTTTAGCATATGCTAACCCTAAAAAGCCCTTCTATTTTTTTTCCAGGAAGAGAAGGGGTCAGGCTAAAAAACCATATTGACAAGTAGCTATTGAAATGCATCAAAATAGAGAAATAACACATTTTTAAATCTATTAAGATGTCAGTTTCTACTTACTTGTGGTCGTAAGAGCAAGTAAAGAAAAACACAAGTTTAAAGTATGTTCCAGTTGTTTGATATAAATCAATGATAGAATTTATGTGTTTTAAGTTTAGAGATTCCCATCCTTCGAGGTGTTGCAGGTGTGGCTGTGTTGCCCGGCTGCATTGGCAGGTTGCAGACAGGAGACAGGCTTGTCTATACACCCAGGGCTCTGTCCTGTGGGCCCTGGATGGTTGATGGTCTGACATAGAAAAAGACTGTGATGAACCCAGAGCCACTGCAGAGCCTGGCAAGCTACCAGAGGTGTATTCAATATGCCAAAACAGTAACAAAAATGGACCTCATTCCCAATGAATGGGGAAGTTACAGGTGCCCGCTCCAGCAAATCGATAAACAATGAGAAGACAAGTTTAGAGATGTTCGGACATAACACTATTTAGTAAAATTAAATGTTTGTATGTGTCAGAAATTGAAGCTTATCAAAAATGCCAACAAACTATTATTTGTTCTTTAATAGAGGATGAATTCAAAGTATATTTTTTGAAATGATTCAGAAAATCCACCCTTTTATAACTATAACTTCATATTAAAAATACTGTTTCTATAAATCAACAAAACACAAATGGAAAATTACGGTAAGTTTTCCATATATATTTTATGTCTAGTAAAATAAGCATTTCTATTAAAATTTTGGTGTACAAGAAATAGCTTCAATTTTGTTGTACTTTTTTCTTCTGAAATTTTGATAACTACTGTAACTTACTATTTTAGCTTTCATTGTATTATCTACCATAAGTACAGAAAGATAACTTGTGAATAAATGGGGATTTATTTGCTGATCTTCATTATTGATGAGTTTCATTAACATTTCTTCATAATCTTTAGATTTAACATAAATTATGACAGTAAGTAATATACTTAGAAAATCAGTCAGGTAGTTTTAAAAAGGAAACCTTTATTATTTTTTTCAAAAAAGAAATAATTATCACCTTAAAAAATTTAAGTCAAAGAAAATAAGCTTAAAGCACATTCAAAAATTATTTTAAAATATTATGTAAATAATTTAATAAGTTTTTTTCAAAAAATTTAGACCTGTGTAATAATATGAAGGACAGGCAGTGATTTTATCTATCCAGTTTTTCATTCCTTTTTAAAACAATTTGTTATTAGCACTTGCCCAGTGGGTTTGCTGTTTCACTTTCCTGTGAAACAGGATGGTTAAAATTCTAACAGTGGTCCAATCAATTATATCTATCATTATTGCCAGGCTCCATTTGAAGGAAAGCACCCAAGCTGGGCATCAGCCAGGAGTTCACTGAAGGGAGTATTAATGAGACTGACAGGAAGCAGGCAGTTATTTCTCCAGAGGGTGAAGTGTTACAAACTAGTGACCATGAAGATCTTAAAGGAAAAGACAAATGGGACTGTTCCTTTTCTGGCTGAGAGCATATCTTATTGAGACCAATTTCTGGAGAAGTCAGAGTTCTGCTTTGATAAATACAGCCAAGGAAGACCTCACTTTGATCTCTGCCTTATTTCAAGAGTAGACATCGAAATATATTTAATGAGCTTTAGTTCCGTTCCAGTAAAAATGAACTTGGGGAATTACAAACTTTAAGTTGTATATTTTGATATCTTTCTAGCTTTCGTTTGTGTCTCATGTTTTACAGATGAAGAACTTGAGGCAGAAGTTTTATTGCTTGCTTAAATGGCATCTGGATTTATAAGTTGAGACAGGCTGGGAATTTATTTTAAATTTCAATCCAAAGATTTATTTCTTCCATTTTCTTTCTCTATAGCTTTCATCATATCCCCAGGTTAAGAATTTTATCAAATTGGTAAAGATATTGACTTTTGAAAGAGAGATTCAATATGCGATTTCAATCATGTTCATAATATTGAGAATGAGTGCAAAATATTTTTTCCATTTATGCTGGGAATGTTGAACACCTCCTTAGATTTTTTTTCACCACTTCCCATTTTACAGATGAAAAAAAATGAAATATAAAAATCAGACTTTGTTTTTCCTTAATACAGATTATAATTTTAAATATTGAAATCCTGTTGAATAAAGGAGAGTGAGAACAAAATTTTCATTAACTAGATACTCTCTAAAGTATTAATAATTATAATAATTTGCTGTGATAGTAATGTTTTTTCCTTAGGAACAACCACGCTGAGTCACAAACATTAATTTTCTTAAATCCAAGAATATAAATAACCCTCAAAGACAAATGCTTCACCAGTATCTTCACAATATAGAAGTTAAACTGTAATTTTATAGACTATATCTCTGTTACTGATTAAAACTAACTGAAATAATACACTAATACAAAATATGCAATCAGGAATGAGAGAGATTCTGGGGTGGTTAAAGTACAAGCTTGCATGTGGCTGGCATGGAATCAATTACTACAATACCTGGTGCCCCGAGCATTACTGGATATAGCAATGGAGACGAGAGCGACTATCAGGGCCAACTGCATAGGACCCAGCACTGCATGTCTATATACTGCATGTCTTTACACAGAATCACATACCCTGATAATACAACAGTTTCAAAATACTACTGATTCATAGGTGAGTCTTATGATAAATAAAATACAAATCTTTATTTAATACATATAGAATAAGACTCTATGTAGAAATAATATATATTATAAACCACAATATTAATTTTTCTAGTAAAACTTCATCATAGGTTAATTAATGTTTAATAAAATATCCAATCATCTGGGCCTGGGGTCTATTCTCCCACCTCTGTCCCGTCAGGAAGGCCCAGTGGACCAGCCCACCAACTGCTTCTGGGTTGCCAGTTATGATCCAGAGATGCAGACACAGAGGACAGAGTTGCTACTGATCCCCCTCATGCTCGACTGATCATGAGGAGGGAAGGTTCTAATATAGGTCAACCACCCCAAGAGAGCCTCAGAAGAAGCCAGAGGAGACTTACGCACCATAATTGCAGCCATTTTCAAGGTCTGAACTCCACTGCTCACCAGAGCCCCACCCAAGAGAGAAGACGATTTCAGTCAAGGTAAGGTATGCAGGTACTGCAGCTAAAATGACTGGGTTTCTGTGGAGATAGAGCTAGGGTATCTTTAATCACCTCTGCCCCATTGGAAAGGATTGTGGTTGACCCATGCATGAACTGCTTCTTGGCTAGCCATGATATAGAGACACAAACACACAAGACAGAGCTGTAACCAGCTTCCCCATGGCACTATCTCAGAACCTCTTATACTGATGTACCAGGTTTTCCACCATATTTTATAGAATTAAGTTTGGGGCATACAATCACAAGTGTGAGGGCATGATGTCTGGTCTGTGGGAACATATCAATAATTTCTTAGACAGTGGGCCAAAATGGCACAATGAATCCAGTTAAGATTTAATAATTTCTATTGACTTTCATCTAAGAATATACACCAAACGTATTTAGAGAACTAGCCCCAAACAAGCAATATAGAATAGATTATTCAGTGTATGCTTCGGGCAAGCTAAAACAAGTTCGAGAAAAATTTGAAGTGGCATAAGAATGCAGTAAATGCTTATGTTGTGTGCAGTGGTGGAGGGTTTAGGGTTGACTAGAATAAACCAACTGCATTCTAGAAACTCAAAAAGTGAATGCTGGAACCGAAATTGGCCAGATTCACCAATAACAAACCAGAAAAAAAATAGTTATGACTTTATCAATACCATTGCCATTGCCGTAATGGTCAATATAATTAGTGCTGGCTAAGGGAGCAGGCACGGGGATGGGGGTGGGTGGGAAATGAGTGTCTTTGGTTGTAGGAACACACTGGTGGTGGGATTGGTGTTGAATGATGAATCTTTCCAACAACTATAGCGTGAAACTTCATTCTTTGTATATCACGGTGTTTAAATAAAAAATTGAAAAAAAAATTTAAAAAATTAAAAAATATTCAATCATCTTTATTCTACCTTTTACAAAAGTATTTATCAAAAAACAAATATTAATAAGGTGATTTAATAAATATTGATAATGTTTTCATTCAATTTTGCATTTTATATACAAGTAAATTAAAAATACAAAATTTTGCATTAAAATACAAAATTCCATATAATCACTGAGGATAATGATGGAAAATTAGGTAAGAGGTAAGGTGCTTTCCTTGCAAAGGTTTGATCTGAGTGTCTTATATGGTCTTCCCAAAATTACAAGGAATTGAAATAACTCATGTGTTCAGAGTCAAAAGTGAATCTAGAGCACATTTAGGTATGGCCCCAAAACAATCTTTGTTAAGTTAATTCATAGGTATTTTATGTTTTCAAAAATGAAAAATATAGTGCATGCTCTTTTTTATATTTTTTCTCTCATATTTTATTATTTGATATAGAAATGGACACATTTTGCTTGTTGAATTTATAGCTTTTGCTTATACTGTGTTGGTTTATTTTCCATGTACTTTTTTTAGTATATTCTTATGCCACTGCAAATAGTCTTAATTTATTTTCTAAATAGAATATTTCTAGATATTTTCTTCTACCCTTTTACTATGGTGAAAACTTGTAAAATCAAAGCAAATGGGCATCCTTGCTGATCTCAAAGAAATATGATTTTTAAAATGTTAAGAATTAAGCCGAGTGAATTCACATGTGATTTTAGTTTAAGAAGTCTAAATTATCTCAATTACATTATGGTAAACCTAAACTTTTATGTAAAATTAATCAGTTCATAGAAATAATATATCAGTGCATTATTTATGATAAATGGTATTTAGCATTTTAATACAGTTCTCATAAAAGTTTCATAGCAACAACTTATAGACAATTTCCTTGTATGCAGCCAAGCCAGGTTTGATCCCAAGCATTCTCTATTATCCCCTAGTATCACCAGAAATGATACTTGACAGTGTCATGACTAAGCGAAGGGCATTATCAGGTAGCCCCTCAAAAAACATTCAATAAATTTTTCTGAGTAAGTTTGAATTTCACTTTTATCCTGATGAAAAGTTGGTTGCTGATCACAAATAAACTAATAAAAAATAAAACTGCTTTGCAAATGATTTTTCTATGAGGATAAGGAATAAGATTTCAAAAAGGTATGATTTTATCAGCTTAGGTATGTATGATCTCTTATCATATTTAAATTTTCAAATACACAGTTTTGGTAATTAAGTACATTGACCCAGCTCAAAATTACCTATTCAATATTGAATATTGAAGATACTTATAAATATTTACTGAAAATATATGCTTGGTAAAGGATAAAGCTACAATTTCAAAATAAATATAGTAACTTGACTTACAAATAACCTCAGTGTCAAATACTTCACTTAATCACTTGATCACTTAACATCCCGTTATTGCTCCAGCTCGTGCCAGTATCATTTCCTTTTGACCCTATCACATGTCAGTGTAGCCCAATGGTATCTGGTAGCTTCAGGAATATGAAGAGTCTCAAACCGTTGGTTCAGGGTCTTGTTGAAGAAGTCTGACTTTCTTATAGATGGATGTCCATGTGATCTTTTGATGTCCTGTGGGATCCAGTGGGTAATGGCTCTAGTCCAGCAGACATCTGCAAATCGTATTACATGTCCAGTCCATCTGATTTTCAACGCATTGGCAAACGAGACAGCCTCCTTGAATCTGGATCGCCAAATACTTATGAAAATAAAAATAAATTATTGATCTTTTTAGGAAAAATAAGACTAACTCAATGTGTCCTACATTAAAAATTACTCACTATTGACTTGTCTTTAATATTTAAATGTTGATTGGGGAATCCATACAGTTGGTATAATTCATTTGCTAATCAGTACCTTATCAAACTATATATTATTTCACTGTTGTTTTTTTGAGGCTATACTTGTTGCTGTTCAGGCAAACTATATATATTCTTTAAAGTGATTTTATTTGATAGGAGAGTTATGTAGTACATCTGTTCTAGATCTTCATAAAACAGACATATTATTAAATGTGCTTCAAAACAAAGACCTCTGTAACTATATCATAATTATTTATGATATTAGTTAGTTTGAATATTTAACAGAGATATTAATAGAATTTAATGTTAACATTAAACATGCAATGTAGTTAAAGGATAATGAGGTAAATTGGCTAGAGATAGCACACGTTTAATGAGTAATAATCTAGACTTTTTTACAAAGCACCACAAAAACATACTTTTTTTGTTAATAGAGTGGAGGAGAAATAGTTTTAGGAAGTTAGAATGAACTTAACAGCATAAAGTTAAACAGCATAAAGTTAACAACAAATGATACAACTGAACAGCATAAAGTTCATAACAAATAATGATACAATTGAACAGCATAAAGTTAACAACAAATAATGATACACTTGAACGGCAAGTACCTCCTAATATAGCTCATGGGAAAAAGTATAACATCACTTCTGTCAGATGCTTGCTGAAAAATGCAAAACTTTTATATATTTTATATGTTATCAAGAAAGTCCCAGAAAGATTCACATTGTGGAACACATTACTAAATAATGGCTAGATATATTCAAAAAGATCAAAGTCAGTAAAGTCAATGAAAAACCTGTGAACACTGGCAGATTAGAGTGAAGAGATGAGACATGAAGACTTTATACAGCATGTCATAAGAATTTATTTGATACAGGTTTCATTGTAGTTTTCTTAATTTTGGCTTTAAATACATTTGATGGGGAAAATAATAAAATAATACAGAATACTTAATAATTTAGGTGAATATGCTTTTATTTTGACTAATAAAATTGTTATATAAGCAACGATAGCTACAATTTTATTGTAAACCATGCTAAACTTACTCTAAAATAGTGTGACTTTCATAACATTATTGACTAACACTACTCAATTTTTTCCCTGCATTTTCCATGTACTTTATATGAAATAATTCTGAAATTTCCCTCAGGTTGCATTACATTCCTAGTTTTAATTGATTTGTAGGTATAAATTTTATTATTTAATAGCTTATTTTATATGTGTATTCTCATTCAGAGATTTGTCCAAGTTTATAAAGTGACGTTTCTGAATTCCCTTATAAGATGTTGTAAATATTGCATATATTTTCATTTAAGTATTTTGATTTAATATCTGTTTTCCATTCTCAAGGTTAAGGCTGATGTGTAGTTTTAAAATACTAATGGATAGCAAATTAGCCTACTACAATTTTATGGCTGTTTGTAAAGGTAGATTATATATCAATAGTGCATATATCATATTGATCTATAGCTCATAGATCAATAAAGCTTATTGATTATAACAAGAGAATTAGCATAGCTAATCATCACCACTTATTCTAGTTCCATCATTAGAATTTCTTCACAGTTATATTAATAGTTAGACTAACCAAGCAAGAAAAGTTTAGGTGTTTCAAAGACACCTAATGTTCCAGGGTACCAAAGTTTTAAAATGTACAGCAAGATTATCTGCAATTTTATTTAAAAGAGAAACTATTTTCCAAGATTTTAATCAAAACTGCTCTGTTGATTCTGGAGAGAGTTCTGGAAACACTCATAAATTGCATTTTCCAAAGCAGATGAGGAAATCAGTGAGTCTTTTCATGTCATGCAGAGAAACGAAAAGACTCATAAAGAACTGACTCCTAACAATATCTACCTAAATTTTGTCATCTTTTTGGTTTCTCATAAATTTTATGAGTATGACAGTTTTTGGTGCCTCTGATTAACCTGAGGATATTCGTTAACATAAAATTCATTCAAATTACTTTACTCAGAAATTAAATAAGTTTCTTCTTGAAATTTACAGTCAAATTTTTTGAAATGAAAAAATAGTATTGTGATAAATTGTATAAATATATTTTTATCCATATTTTATTTATGAATCTTCCAGAGTAAATCCAGCACATACCCAACTCAATCAACACATCATTATTAAACATACATATGCATATATATGTATATATATAATTTGTTAAAACAATCCTCATGAATATAATAGAATTAAAATCTTAGACGTATTTTTTTTACTAGATTCATCCAATGGGAGGTTGTAAATGGACAGACCTGATATTGCTATTAAGTTAGTATCGTGCCAGAAAATCATTAAGGAGGAATCATTAATTGTCAATATATTCAAAATAAATTGCTTTTGCTTACAATTTGTATAATTCAGTAGAGTTAAGAGGAAATGAATATTGTATGGGACAAGCATATTCATATACTTAATTACCTCTCTGGGACAGTCACAAATTTTAGTTTTTGTAGACCAGAACCCATTGTAGCACTGGGAAAATTCTTTTACTGAATGACACATTGTTAGGAAAATTTCCTTTCCTATAACATAGGAAAACTGGGCATCATTTGAACCATTTTCTTTTTTATGTAATTCCTGTTACTTGGGCCATGGAATTTTATTCTTCTAATCCTTTCAATCTCCCCAAATGCCTGCAACATCCATTTTTCAGAAAGCTATATTTGTCAGTATGCCATTCTTGCTATCAAAAACTGTCAAAAATTGTGAAGGGGGTTAAATTTTACTCTAGATATTAGCTAACAGCATAGACTGCCATAAATCTCTTGATATTGTTAGAAGACTTATGACTTTTGTGTCTCAGGCAAAGGACAATTTATTGCACAACAATTTTAGGAATCATAACAATGTTTGTGCTGGTTTTCAGAAAAGTGATTCCCACAGAATAATTGTAAATGCATTGCTAGTCACCTATACACTGATCACATTGTATCACAGCATCTTGAGCATAGAGATTCCAAATATTTTGTACTGCATAATAAGCAGGCCTTGCAGGCATTATCTTTGTTTACCAGAACAAAAAAATTCTCTCATGGGCTTCAGAGGAAGTAGAGATCTCTACTTTTCAAAATCTTTTAGCATACAAATATCTTCAAAACAAGATTGTCAATGTTCAGATAACTAAAAATCATAACTATTTAGTTATAAGGAAGACTGAAAAATTCATAATCTATATGTTTTCTTAGCTATATCAGATAATTGAAATTGCTGGTGAAACTGTCATCCTTGAATAAGAAGAGGTAACTGAACTTAAGAATTATACTCAAGATAAGTTTTACTGGAGAAGAATACACTAGAACAAAAACTTGTTTGAGCCACATAGATATTAAAATCATTAATAGAATCAAGTAGAATGTTAGCTAATGTGGTTATGAAAGTTTCCTAGAGCTCTTAGCCTTAGGGGCCACTACATTTTTGGAGAAACAAACTTTAAAAATAGTCCATTTTTATTTAAGAATTAAAGAAAGTCCTCACAATTCATATTAGTAAAGAACAAAGGTAGCTGTTTTACAATGTAAGTTCAGAGACAGAAAGAAAGAAGTATAGTAAGAAGGCACTTATCTTGAATTCTGCAGACCACGGTTTAATTTTTTTGATATGTAATCCCTGAGAGGTTATGCAGAGATCTCTCCTAATGTAATGCCAGGCAACATACCTAAACATCACCATGAGTGGTCCACCAAACAAAAAATTTTGAATAATAATAACAAGATTATCTAAAGTATTTTAAAACCAATTCCTATTCAATGAATTAAAAGACTACTATATTTTAGGGAAGCTGGGATGACCGAACAAAGGGTAATACATTGGCCTTTTACCCAGCCAATGCTTTTAAATTGTATACCACTTCATATACTCCTCTGAACACAGAGACTTACGCACTACCAGGTATGACAAAACAAAAAAAATAAACAAAAAAATTACTACTAAATTTTTACTTGTACAAGATGAAGAAATTGTTCAACTAGAGTTCCTTCTAGCTTCCTACTTTACTTAAATATAGAAACAAAGAGATCCAACTAGAAGGTTCTCTAGGATAGCCACATCCATGTGTCCATATACCAAATTAGGCAGGATGGATATGTCATTCCTAGTGTTCACATTTCTGAAATCCTAATGCAATTTCACTGATAAAGAAGTGAACAGCACCTGGCACAGACAAAGTCAGACCCGAAAACCTGAAGAATCTGCCATCAGTACTCATCAATACACTGGCTTGGCTTTTCACACACTACCTGTCTGATACTCACACACACACAGGGCAGAGCTGCTACAGGCTCTCCCTGTGCCCAGCTGCTCACGAGGCACCCAGGAGGGATGTCAGGTTCTAGCCCTGGCCTGCCACCCCAGCAGAGCCTCGCAACAAGCCAGACGACCCCCACTCCATGAGGGCCACCATTTTCCACATATGGACTTCCCTCTCGTCAGAACTCCACCCAGCAGAAGAGTGCATTACAGCTTGGCTCACGGACCCACCCCTGCAGCAGTGTTTTTCAAGTCCAGCCCAGGTATGCTGACACAGAGACTCACACACACGGGGCAGAGCTACTACCTGCTCTCCCTGTGCCCAGCCTTTCCTCTTGAGCGGCTGCTCATGAGGCTCCTGGGATGGATGGTGGGTTCTAGCCCTGGCCCCCACCCCAGCGGAGCCTCACAACAAGCCAAATGACCCCCATTCCACGAGGGTCGCCTTTTCCACATCTGGACTTCCCTCTCGTCAGAACTCCACCCAGCAGAAGAGCCTATTACAGCCCAGCTCATGTGGCTGCTTGTGGCCATGTGTCTAATCAAAAATGCTGGATTTAGAGGTGACTACAAGAGTATGCCACCTGCACGGCACAGTCTGGCAAGGCTCCTGTGTCATATTTGATATACCAAATACAAGTAACAATTATAGACCTCATTCCCAGGACCTGATGTAATGATTTTTTTTTAATTTTTTATTTTTACAATTACAAAGATATACAATTAAAAAGTTCATATTTGGGTTTTGGTCATACAGTGTTGCAGCACCCATCCCGCCACCAGTGCCCATCTCCCACCATCAACGTCCCCGGTTCCCTCCCCTCCCCCAGCCCTCCTCCATGGCAGGTTCTTTATTTCTTTCCATTTCTCTCTCTTTCTCTTTTCCTTCCCCTCCAGACTATGGATTACAGAACATACATTAAAGGGTTGTCATGTGTATCTTTTTGCCTCTATTTAATGCTCAGTTCTAGGTTGGCATAAGTACCCTTAACAATTGTTAGCACACTGTTCCATTTTCTGTCTTACCTAGCCTCTGACTCCCACACGTTTGTGATAATTTCCACCTTTGACAAGACCTCCTGATGTATGTTTCACTTGACCTTGGATATTGGTATCATAATATGTACCTATATATTTATGTTATGCAGATAAATGCAGTCATTCTGTATCTGTCTCTCTCCTTCTGGCTAATTTCGCTCAACATAATCTTCTCCATGTCCATCCATTTGTAGGCAAATTTTATAACTTCATTTTTCCTAACAGCTGCATAGTATTCCATTGTGTAGATGTACCAAGCTTTTTTATCCAGTCATCGATTTTCGGGCACTCTGGTTGCTTCCAGATTCTGGCTATTGTGAATAATGCTGCTATGAACATAAAAGTAGGGATGGTGTTTCTGCTGCGTATTTTTGGCTTCCCAGAGTAGATTCCCAGGAGTGGTATGGCTGGGTCAAATGGGAGTTCAATTTCTAGTCTTTGGAGGAAAGTCCATATTGTTTTCCAGAAAGGCTGTACCAGCCGGCATTCCCAGCAACAATGGATAAGTGTCCCCTTTTCCCCACACCCACGCCAGCACTTGTTGTTCTTGCTCTTTTGAATATGTGCCAGTCTCTGTGGTGTAAAGTGGTATCTCATTGTTGTTTTGATTTGCATCTCTCTGATGATTAGTGATGATGAACATTTTTTCATGTTTTTTTGCCATTCGAATTTCTTCCTTGCTGAAGTTTCTGTTCATTTCTTCTCCCCATTTTTGATGGGGTTGTTTGTTTTCTTCTTGTAAAGTTCTACCAGTGCCTGATATATCCTGGATATTAACCCCTTATCAGATGAGTATTGGGTGAATATTCTTTCCCATTCTGTGGACTGCTTTTGTATCTTAGTCACTGTTTCTTTTGAGGTGCAGAAGCTTTTTAGTTTCATGTAGTCCCATATGTTTATCTTTTCTTCTAGTTGCTTTGTTAGTGATGTTTCATCTTTGAAGATGCCTTTAGCTTCAATGTCATGGAGGGTTTTTCCTATATTTTCTTCAATGTACTTTATGGATTCAAGTCTGCTATTGAGATCTTTAATCCACTTTGATCTGATTTTTGTGCATGGTGTTAGACACAGGTCCAAATTCATTTTTTTACATGTCGCTGCCCAGTTTTCCCAACACCACTTATTGAAGAGGCTTTCCTTACTCCATTTTAGACTCGTTGCACCTTTATCAAAGATTAAATGATCATGTGTTTGAGGTTGGGTGTCAGGATACTCAATTCTATTCCATAGGTCCACGGGTCTGTTTTTATTCCAATACCATGAGGCACTTTATGATACTGGAGCAAGCAGATGCCCTTGGGCTCTACTAGCATGAGACAGGACATATGGAGATGTTACTGGTGCCCACTCAAGCAAATCGATGATGAACGGGAAGACAGTGATACAGTGATACCTGTATCACTTGCATGCCTGTCTGAATGCAAGGTGTCTGCAAATGGAAAATCAGCAGGACAGTTCTACTGTTCAAGAATGGATACATCCACGACATTGGCAACTATTGCCCCATCTGCCTCTTGTCTGTCATCTACAAGCTGCTCACATGAGTCATCCTGAATAGGATTGGCAGAACATTGGATGAAGGACAACCATGCGAGCAAGCTGGCTTCCCAAAATAATTCAGCACAATCGTCCATATCTACGGGTAACCTAGCTCATTGAGGTTTGTAGGGAGTTCAAGATGCTACTCTGTCTAACGTTCACTGATTTAAAGAAAGCCTTTGATCCAGAAGTGGTCATTGAAGCCCTAGACAAACAGGGCATTAAAACACAATGCATCAAGATCCTCCATGAGCTGTATTACGGATTCACACCAGGATCTCACCATTCTACAAGGAAGTGATCATTGATGTTAAAATAGGTGTTCAGCAGGGTGATACTGTGTCACTGAAACTCATCAGCACCACGCTCGAGCACGAAATGCAACAATTAGAATGGGAGAATGGGAGTAAAGATAGATGGGCGGCTCTACACCATCCCTGCTTCGCTGATGGCATTGTTCTAATAAAACCAAACATTAGCCAAGTGGCACAAATGCTGGCTGACTTCAACTGAGAATGTGGAAAAGTAAGTCTACAGCTGAATTTCAACTAAACAATGTTCATGAAAAATGACCTAGTTCCAGATGTTCCATTCACTCTCAACGGAACAAACATCTCTGAATACAGCAGTTATGTGTGCCTAGGTCAAGAACTCAAGATGATGAAGGGCCTAGCACCTGAGCTGCACAGGAGGAATATAGCAGTGTGGAATTCCTTCTAGAGCATTGAAGAAATAGCTAAAAAAGACAAAGAACCCCTGGATCTGGGCACATCTCTTCGACTCCACCATTCTCCCTGTATTAACATATACCTCAGAGACCTGGGCCCTATGAAACAAGACAAGAATGCTATTCAGGTCTCCCAAAGAGGAATCGAAAGAGCTATGCTTGGAATATCACACTTCACACAAATGAGAGAAAAAATCCAGAGTTCGACCTCCATCTATGATTGAGAGTCAGGGGCACTGTCTCGTTTGCAAGGCATCGAAAATCAGATGGGTTGGACATGTCATGTGATTTGGAGACGACAGATGAACTAGAGCCATTAACGAATGGATCCCACTGGATATAAAAAGATCACTTGACTGCCAACCTATGAGATGGTTAGACTTCTTCATCAAGACCCTGAACAAAAGGTTTGAGGGTCTTCATATTCCCTGAGCAAGCAGATGCCATTGGGCTGCACTGGCACATGATATGGTCGAATGGAAACATTACTGGTGCCTGGTCAAGCACATCTATGAATAGCAGGATGTCAAGTGATCAAGTGATAGCAACAAAAGCCTGTAAAAACTTGAAAAGCTTAAACTATTGACAAAGGCTTACTAAAACATTTGATAGACAAAAGTTAATTTCAGAGAAACAAGGACAATGACCATCTTAAACTGATAAAAATAAAACTGTACAGTAGCAAAAAAGTAATGATTTTTAATGCATGCTAATAAGTGTAATGAATGACAGCATGTAAAACATAAAGGAATAATTGAAACTAATTCATAAATGGCTTTCCCTGTACTCAGCTGATGATCAGGTGCCTAGGTGTGAAGGCAGTTTCTAGCCCTGGACTGCCATCCTAATAGCACCTCACAAGAAGCAAGAGGATAGCCTACACCGTGAGGGCAGTCTTGTTCAAAATCCAGACTCCACAAGTCATCAGATCTTCACTCAATGGAAAAGTCGATTTCAAGCCGTGCTCGTCAGAGTCCCACCCTACAGCAAAGCCTATTTTAAGCCCAGGTATGCTTGATCCATAGACTCAATACACAAGGCAGAGCTGTTACTGCCTCTCCCTACCTCAGCTGATCATGAGGCTCCCAGGAGGGAAGGCGGTTTCTAGCCCTGGCCTGCCATACCAATAGAGCCTCACAAGAAGCGAGAGGAACCCCCCCAAACCATGAGGGCAGTTATGCTCAGCATCTGATTCCACAGATTGTCAGAGTTCCACCCAAGAGAAAAGTCAATCTCTCCCTTATTGTGTGCGACCACTTTATGGTCACACATTTCGTCTGTAAATGCATGAGAGGAGAGCCTACTACTGAGAGTATGCCACCCACATGGCAGAACCTGGCAAGCTACCTGTCTCTTATTAGATATGCCAAAAACCAGTAATGATTACAGCCCTCATTCCCATGACCTGAAGGAATGGTTTGCGGCTCTCCATTTTCCTGGAGGCGAGCAGATGCGCTTGGGTTACACTAGCACGTGACAGGATGTATTGAGATGTTACTGGTGCCCACTCAAGCAAATAGATGAACAACGGGAAAACAAGTGATACAAAATATTCATAATATATCGTAATAATTACATTGACTGTGGTTTATCTATTCATGGATATGAATAATTTAAACCTGAATTATGAACAGTAGGACAGAGACTCTTTCACTCCAGGAAGTTAGACAGCTTTGCTCAGGAGATAAAATAAAATTCTTCAAAACTCTGAATTATACCTAGAAATAGAGTCACATTAAAACCCTGGAAAAACAGAGGATTTTATGTTCATCATGTTTTCTTTAACACTATTTTCATTAAGCTGATCCAAGTTTCTGGTGATTTTATATTCCATCGTTGATGAAATTCTAGCAATATTTCTTGCAAAAGGGAAGAATTTGTAACAAAAGATCTTACTTTTTTACTAAGGAAATTGCTTATTTACTTAATTTTGATGGATGATTATGTTGAATACAAATATTGTTTGTTACTTTCCTCTACCCAACATTCAAATAATTTTATTCTATTCATTATTAGCATGGTTTCTCAAAGTATCATAATATTATTATTTCTTATCTAATCACTGTATCACTGTATCACTGCATTCCCGTTTATCATAGATTTGCTTGAGCGGGCACCAGTAACATCTCCATATGTCCTGTCTCATGCTAGTAGAGCCCAAGGGTATCTGCTTGCTCTAGGAACATAAAGAGCCTCAAACCATTCCATCAGGTCATGGGAATGAGGCATGTTTTTTATCCACCATGCAATGTTTCTGTATTTCTCTTTGCCATTTAATACTACAAGGAGTAAAATAATTGCCTTGAATTCAGCTGATGTTCAGGCACTTTTTCTGCATATGTGCCTTCAAACACTACCAGAATTAGAAGCAGCTAATGAGAAGCACCAGGTGTGGAGCACAGTTGATCAAACTAGATAGATAAATAAATCTCAAAAAATTGGAGAATTCTTGCCTCTCTGGATATTTGACATTTGTTTGGTATTCTCCAAGATTCCTAAATGTCTGTTTCATTATATGCCAAGTTTTGGCATGTTGAAGGCCTATTCCTCCTCCTCCTCCTTATCATCATCATCATCATCATTATCTTCATCTTCATCATCATCATTTGAAGTGCATATGCTATTCTATACATTGTTTCTTCTTCTGTTTTGGCAATTGTCTAAGTGTAACATGTTTTTCTATTTATACCACAGTTATTGAACACATTGTTCCAGTTTTTAATCTTATATTTCTTTGCATTTAAACTTTGCAAGTTTCTTTCAAATTCTCTAAATTCAATGATCCCCCCCACCCCCGTCTTGTCTTCTCTTTAACTAGCCTATTGCAGTTCTTCATTTCTGTTACACTGCTATGATTTACATAACTCACTTGAATCACTTGTATCATTTGTCTTCCCGTTGTTCATCAGTTTGCTTGAGTGGGTACCTGTAACATCTCCATAGGTCCTGTTGCATGTTAGTCCAGACCAAGGGCATCTGCTCGCTCCAGGAATACAAAGAGCCTCAAACTATTCCTTCAGGTCATGAGAATGAGGTCTATAATTGTTACTGGTTTTTGGCTTATCAAATATGACATGGGTAGCTTGCCAGGCTCTGCTGTGCGGCTGGTATACTCTCAGGAGTAGTCTTTCATCTTGTGCATTTACTGATGAACCACAATGGAGAGAGATTGGTTTTTCTCTTGGGTGGAACTATGACATGTTGTAGAGTCTGAATGTTGAAGATGACTGCCCTCATGGTGTGGGTTTCTCTGGCTGATTGTAAGGCTCTATTGGGATGGCTGGCCAGGACTAGAAGCTGCCTTCCCTCCCGGGCAACTCATGATCAGCGGAGCATAGGGAGAGCCGGTAGCACTAAGTTTTCTGTCTTACATACAAAGAATAATCAGTGCTGCTGGAACAATCTTACAATGAATAGGGTGCTTGCCCTGGAAGAAGTCTCTCCAGGTTCGGTGCCTGGCACCATAGATAGTCCCCAGCATTTTGAGGAGTGATCCCTGAGCACAGAGTCAGTATTTAGCCCTAAGCACTTCTGCATGACCCCCAAACAAAAACAAAAATCACTCATCATGAATTTCCGTAACATGTAATAATAATGAAAAAAATATTAATATTTAAACCATCATCAAGATAAAAAAAACAGGGGCCGGAGCGATAGCCCAGCGGGTAGGGCGTTTGCCTTGCACCCGCGGCTGCCAGCCGGCCCGGGTTCGATCCCCGGCATCCCATATGGTCCCCGAGCACTGCCAGGAGTAATTCCTGAGTGCAAAGCCAGGAGTAACCCCTGAGCGCCGCCGGGTGTGACCCAAAAAAGCAAAAAAAAAAAAAATAAAATAAAAAAGAAAGATATGCAGGAATGTGGAAAATTTTATGACAACAGGATTGTATTATATCATTTGTAATACAAATTACATCATTGTATTACATTGTTTTTTCCTGAGTGTATTTAAAAAATACGCTCAGGAAAAAAGGACGTAAAAGTAAAACATAGAATACACAGCAACTCAGGAAAAAAATGACGTAACAGAAAAATGTAGAATACACAACATATATCTGCTAGCCACAAATATGAGCAAGGAAAATAGAAACTAGACCATTTTGAGGTGTTTTAGATGCAGGGCAATTAGTTTGCTTTGATATGAAAAGCATAGCCTGGTTAGATTAACATTCATCATCAAGTGTATGTAATTGAACTCCTTTATTCTTCTGAGGATTGTTGGTTTAAGACAGTAAACATGGAATAACAGAGAGAATAAGGACTCAGTCCTCAAGTCTCTTTGCTTCCTGATCCCATTTTTCATGTCTGTATAGTTTTCTTAATCCTCAAGGCATCTCTTATTTATGCTAAGGACCAGTTTCCGACACTTAATAACTACTATGCCAAAGTATCTCTTATCCAGGAATCTTAGAACCAAATTGTTCACTATTATTTTGAAAGTAATATAAATAATAATATCATCCTATATGTCAATCCAAACCTTATTTTTCTTTAGTACAGTCAGATAATAAGCACTTTTGAGAGAATTATTGGTATAAATATGTTCTAGCTTTATGAACTAAAATGGTCCAGATTTTAATTACTCAACCCTACTGTGTGTCATGAAAAAAATCCACAAGTAGTACATAAACACACATAGATTTTAGAAAAAGTAAATTAGAAACACCAAAGGGTGAGCTGATTCCTATTCTAGGGCAACAAAAGAATAAACATTGCTCAGGTTCCTTATTTTTACTTTAATTCTTATGGAAAGAAAATGTATACTATACTTTAAAAAATTGCATTTTTTGACTTACCAGTGTTTATGGTTAATGCCTGTGTTTGTGCTCAGGAATCAGACAAAATTTGCTTAACAGACCATATACAGTGCCAGGTGTCATACACATTGTCAAGGATTGAACCCAAAATAGCCACACGCAAGGTAAGTACCTTACCTACTCTACTCTCTTCTCTCCTCATTCTATATTTAATTGACTTTCAGTAAATTGTAAAATTATCTTTTGCTTTAAATTATTGTTTATTGATAAATGGTTAACCTTACTGTTTGTATTTATTGGGTGCAATTTCACTTCTCTTTGAATTAGATGTATTCCACTCCACCATACTACAAGCTTCATAAAAGTGACATTATTCTTCCAACTCAATCAATTAAATCTCTTCCCCCTATTGTGTCACTGTGTACATGATTGATAGTACATGTGCTTATTTCCTTCCAAGCTACTATACCTTGTAAAAAATTTGAAATTATTTTATGTGCAAATTTAGTATTCTCCTATATTTGTTCTCAGCATACAATCTTATATTCTATATTTTATAAAAATAATTGGTAAAAGATAATATGAAACATTACCAACAAATATTTTTACATAGGGCTGGAGCGATAGTCCAGCGGGTAGGGCATTTGCCTTGCAGGCGGCTGGCCCATGCTGGCCCGGGTTTGATCCCCAGCATCCCATATGGTCCCCGAGCACCGCCAGGAGTAATTCCTGAGTTCAGAGCCAGGAGTAACCCCTGAGCATTGCTGGCTGTGACCCAAAAAGCAAAAAAAAAAAAGAAATGTTTTTCATAAGTGTATTCCATGGACTATAACTCCATTGAGAGTCTGAGAAATGTGGTATTTCAAGTAAGATATTATAATGATAGGTTATCTTATCAAATTATTCCAGACAGTGTTTTATAATTCACAAACCCTTATTTCTGTTTACTGTAAAAATTTCTTGTGCCCTATATAATCCATGAAACTATATTGGAAGCTTGAGGTTTATATTTGAATTTGCTAACACCTGAAAATTCTAATTTTGAAAATATCATAAATTAAATATCTGGTTTTTTAGCTCATATAAGTAATTTTTAATAAGAGGGATGTGGGCTACATCCATCAATGTGTGGGTGCTTCTATTATCTCTGTGTTCAGGAGTCACTCTTGAGGTCATTTAAGGTCTATTTTTAGTGCTAGAGATCTGACTAAGTAGATTGCCTGCAAGGCCATTGCTCTGCCTTCTGTGCTTACTCCCCAACTCAAGTAAGTAATCCTTATTAGACTTTATTTTTATTCAAAATGTTCAGTCTTGCAGTTTAAAGAGAGTATCAGTTATGTCACAAATTAGAGCTGCTGCAATGTAGAACAATTCTTAATGTGATACAATAGACACTGCATATAGATCTGCATGGTAAGAAAAGGAACTCCAGGCTAATTTCCTATACATTCATAAAGATGAACATAAGCTGAAATATGTTTAATATTATTAACATAGTGTTCTGCAAGTGCTTTCTCTAAGGTGCTTATCTTTTTAAATATTTTAAATAATTTAATGGATTATTATATTGTTCTATGTGACAATGCAATGTGTTGAAAAAACTGCATCAAGAAATTTTCTATTATATTCAATGAGACTAATACACATAAACCTTGGAAAAATTAAGTAATTCTCAATCCAAATATGTCCAAACTGTCAACTTATTTTTCTGGCCATCAATTCTTCCTTTCTCCTTTGTCATTAGTAAAAATATTTCATTCAAGTATAGTGTCTCTATCCCCAGGATTTTTAATATTTGTATCAACAATGTGAAGGACTAGAATGATGAACGACAAATTTCTGAAAGCCTATAAGCACTTTTTTTTTCTCAGGGAAAAATCAATTGTTCTGATTCTTACAGTGATGAAGTGTGAGGACTGAATATGCTGATTACATAATAGATTCCCAATTTTAAAATATTTCTATTCAGGCAAGCAGTTAGACTTTTAATTTTCTTATGTACAGCAACCTTTCAAAATTGAATTCATTTATTTATAAATGAATTGTATTCATTCCATAAAGTCTACGTATTTGGGCCCTAATTACAAATTATTTTTCTGAAAGATTTTTCTAGCAAAATTAAGCTAAGCTGAATCATGGATAACACAAATGAGTGTAAGATCAGCAAGGGCAGAAGTAATCTTCATAATGGGCTAGAAGTTATAGCCCCTGGGAAATGAGATGGTCAGAAAATGAGCCAAAGTTTACAGCTGATATGAAGGTAGCCAGTGTGAGCCTAAGGGCTTAGCGGATAATTTTCTTGTTAAATGAGTGCTTCTAACTTCATAGTTGACTGGGAATAAAAGGAACAGATAGGCATATGCATTCAGTGATGAGCAAGTTGTTTAAATAAGATTTTTCACTTGATAACTAGGTAAAGTAATAAAACTCTTAATTTATTTGAGCTAAATATCATTAATAAGATGGTACCTGAGTAAAAATCTACTGAAATATATAATGTAAAATATTAGTAAAGGACAAATTTGGAAACATTTCCATGGATATTTTACACCAAAAATGACAATTAAACTGGTGACACATAAAAAGGTGTTCTTCAGAGACTAAGTGATAGTTTAGTGTATAAGGTGCTTGCCTTGCATGCATATCACCCAGATCGAATCCCAGCCATGATATGTTCTTATGAACCCCAATGGGAGTTATCCCTGAGCACAGAGTCAGGATTAAGTAAGATTTGAACACTGCATGTGTGCCCACTTCCCCCAAAAATATATAGAAAGAAAGGAAGGAAGGAAGGGAGGGAAGGAGGGAGGGAGGATGGTCAGAGGGTGAGTGGGAGGGAGGGAAGGAGAGAGGGAAGAACAAAGAAAGAAAAAAGAAAGAAAAAACAAGAAAGAAAGAAAGAAAGAAAGAAAGAAAGAAAGAAAGAAAGAAAGAAAGAAAGAAAGAAAGAAAGAAAGAAAGAAAGAAAGAAAAAAGAAAGAAAGAAAGAAAGAAAGAAAGAAAGAAAGAAAGAAAGAAAGAAAGAAAGAAAGAAAGAAAGAAAGAAAGAAAGAAAGAAAGAAAGGAAGGAAGGAAGAAAGGAGGAAAGAAAGAAGGGAGGAAGGTAGGAAGGAAGGAAGAACGGAAGAATGATTTTCATCTACACTATTAGGTAAACACAAATCAAAGCAATAAAAATTAGCATATCCCACCAGGGAGAATAGTCTACAAAACAAATTTTGAAACAATAATTGTTAGCAGAATTTGCATTAAAGAAACTCTTTAATTCAGTGCTCAGACATGGGTCTGGAGGGAGCCAGGGGGAGGTAATTATCTCTTCTAATTCTTTAGAAAATTGTTTGGAGGTGTCTCACATGGTAAAAGAATAGTTCCAGCCAGAGCTATATTATAGTAAGCAGCCAACCTGTTTTCAATCCCCAGCATTTCATAAGATCATTGAGCACCACCAGGAGTAATTCCTGAGTACAGATCCAGGAGTAACCGTTGGACATCACTGGATGTGATCCAAAAAAAGTAGCACATATATCACTGTCTATCACTGCATCACTGTCTTCTCGTTCATCATTGATTTGCTCGAGTGGGCACCAGTAACATCTCCATATGACCTGTCTCATGCAAGTAGAGCCCAAGGGCACCTGCTTGATCCAGAAACATAAAGAGCCTCAAACCATTCCATCAGGTTATGGGAATGAGGCTTATAATTGTTACTGATATTTGGCATATCAAATACGACAGGGGTAGCTTGCCAGGCTCTTCTGTGCAGGTAGCATACTGTTGTAGTCATCACAAAATCCAGCATTTATTGAAGAATCATGCGGCCGCTTGTGGCCACGTGAGCTGGGCTGTGATAGGCTGGTCTGCTGGGTGGAGGTCTGACAAGAGGGAAGTCCGGATGTGGAAAATGGAGGCCCTCATGGAGGGACGGGTCATCTGGATTGTTGTGAGACTCTGCTGGGGTGGCAGGCCAGGGCCAGAACCTGCCATCCCCTCCCGGGTGCCTCATGAGTGGCTGGGCACAGGGAGAGCCAGTACCAGCTCTGCCCCATGTCTGTGAGTCTCTGGATCAGCATACCTGGGCCGGATTAAAAAAGACTGCTGCAGAGTGGATCTTGATGAGCCTGGCTGTGATAGGCTGGTCTGCTGGGTGGAGTTATGACTAGAGGGAAGTCTGGATGTGGAAAATGGAGGTCCTCGTTGAGTGGGGGGGCCATCTGGCTTGTTGTGAGGCTCTGCTGGGGTGGCAGCCCAGGGCTAGAACCTGCTATCCCTCCCGGGCCGCGCATGAGTGGCTGGGTACAGGGAGAGCCAGTACCAGCTCTGCCCCATGTCTGGGAATCTCTGGATCAGCATACCTGGCCCGGATTTAAAAAGACTACTGCAGGGTATCTCGATGAGCAGGACTGTGATAGGCTGGTCTGCTGGGTGGAGTTCTGACAAGGGTGAAGTCCGCTTGTCGAAAATGGAGGCCCCTCATGGAGTGGGGGGTCGTCTGGGTTTTGAGGCTCTGCTGGGGTGGCGGGCCAGGGCTAGAACCTGCCATCCATCCTGGGTTCCTCATGAGCGGCTGGGCACAGGGAGAACCAGTACCAGCTCTGCCCCATGTCTGTGAGTTTCTGGATCAGCATACCTGGGCTGGATTAAAGAAGTCTGCTGCAGGGTGGATCTCGATGAGTCGGGCTGTGATAGGCTTGTCTGCTGGGTGGAGTTCTGACGAGCGGGAAGTCGGATGTGGAAAATTGCGGCCCCAATGGAGTAGTGGGTGTCCTCTGGCTTGTTGTGAGGCTCTGTTGGGGTGGCGGGCCAGGGCTAGTACCTACCACCCCTCCCGGGTGTCTCATGAGCGGCTGGGCACAGGGAGAGCCAGTAGCAGCTCTATCATATATATATATATATATATATATGATATATATCATATATATCTATCATATATATCTATCATATATATATCATATATATATATATATATATATGATAGAGCTGCTACTGGTCTCTCCTGTATATATATATCATATATATAATATATGATATATATATATTTGGGGGAAGTTACCCCTTCTTTTGGGTAGGACTCCTCTCGGCTGAGATCCTTTCTCTTTGGTGGGAGACATGGGCTCTCTTGTATGGTCCAAGTTCTCACTAGAGCGAGAGTTCTTTCATTATATTGGATTACGGTGGTAAACTCGCAGACATGGGGCAGAGCTGCTACTGGCTCTCCCTGTGAACAGCCGCTCATGAGGCGCCCGGGAGGATGGTGGGTTCTAGCCCTGGCCCACCATCCCAGCAGAGCCTCGCAACAAGCCAGAAGACCCCTCCCTCCATGAGGGCCTCCATTTTCCACATCCAGACTTCTGTCTCGTCAGACCTCCACCCAGCAGACCAGCCTATCAGCGCCCGGCTCATCGAGTTCCACCCTGCAGCAGTCTTTCTTAAATCCAGCTCAGGTATGCCGGTCTAGAGACTTGCAGACATGGGGCAGAGCTGCTACTGGCTCTCCCTGTGACCAGCCGCTCATGAGGCGCCCAGGAGGGATGGTGGGTTCTAGCCCTGGCCCACCATCCCAGCAGAGCCTCGCAACAAGCCAGAAGACCCCCCACTCCATGAGGGCCTCCATTTTCCACATCCAGACTTCTCTCTCGTCAGACCTCCACCCAGCAGACCAGCCTATCAGCGCCCGGCTCACGCAGCCGCTTGCGGCTGCGCGGGTTCATCAATAAATGCTGGACTTAGAGGTGCCTACAAGAGTATGCTACCTGCACGCAGAGCCTGGCAAGCTACCCGTGTTGTATTTGATATATGCCAAATACCAATAACAATTATAGACCTCATTCCGGAATGGATTGGGGCTCTTTATGTTCCTGGAGCAAGCAGATGCCTTGGGCTCTACTAGCATGAGACTGGACATATGGAGATGTTACTGGGGCCCTCTCGAGCAAATCGATGATGAACGGGAAGACAGTGATACAGTGATATATATTTATATATGTGTGTGTATGTATATATATATATATATTTGATCCTAAAAGTCCTGGTTTTCTATCCCTAGAACATGTATCACTAATACAAAAGAACATATATTTACATATGTTTATTGCAGAATTATCTAAAATAGACAAGATCTGGAATGAGCTGAGTGCCTAACAACAAATAAATGAAGAAATTGTGGTATTAGCATACAAAATGGAACATTCCTTGGATATAAATAAATTAAACCTTAAAATTTGCTGAAAATTGAATGGAATTGTAGGAAGTAGTAACATGAGTCAAGTAAGAGAAAGGCAAAAGTCAGATTATCTCACTTGCATCCTAATTAGAAAGATAAAAACCAAAGTATTAGACATTCCCCGATAGAAGCAAACAATTCTATATTGTCAATAGAATTATGATCTGAAGATGCTAAGTTGTAGATGGCAGAAAAAGAAAAGGTGGTGGATTCTTTTTTTTTTTTTTTTGCTTTTTGTGTCACACCCAGCGACGCTCAAGTGTTACTCCTGGCTCTGCACTCAGGAATTATTCCTGGCTGTGTTTGGGGGACCATATGTAATGCTGGGGATCGAACCTGGGTTGACTGCATGCAAAGCAAATGCCCTACCCACTGTGCTATCGCTCCAGCCTGGTGGTGGCCTTATACCACTTAGTGGTAGGCATAATGTAGGAATACCATAAGTACAAAAAATTTTTAAAAAATCTATCTATATACATATATATATATATATATATATATATATATAATATATATCTATATATAAAGAGGATTTTTCTATACTTTTACTTGTGGTACAAATACGTGTATATATGTTTATAAGTTTTACGATAAATATTTTAATATAATGACTAATCCTTGAGGATATAATAACGCTAACATACTAACAATACATTGATGTGGAGACACAAAAGAAATTATTATATTGCACAATGAACTTTAGAGATTTGATGTGAAAATTACATTACAACAATTTATTAAGAAACAGTAAAGATAAATTTACTGATTGGTATATATGTATATCTATCTATCTATATATATATATCTATATATAGATATATATCAACCTACTAAAGGCATTTGAAAAATCTAGGACAACTGAATAACTTCCCTCACGGTTTTAGATATCACATTACAATACATTATCAAAGATTGAAAAAGGAGAAATATATGTTACTAATGTGATCTTTTAAATGGAAATGGTAAAACCTGGAGTTTTAATTCCTGCTTTATCCAGTAACCTGACCTTCCTGGGAGAAGATATTAAAGAAGTTATTTAAACTTGAAAATCTCTTTCCAAGGTGACCTTTGCCCTCTCTTTATAGTCTCTGCCATAGAAATAACCTTTGTCCAAGGACATATTTGGCACTGATAGGTTTTCTTTCCCTATTCTGATAATATGGTATCACTAAAAAATATCATAACTAGGAAAATAATAATTGTGTTTATTTAATAATATACTCAGCATATGCCATGAGTCATTTTAGTAGCATTTTGTATCTTTTATTTCTAAAATTATCATTGATAAAATTCCCCAAATTTTATCAATATGAGTAGGTTAAAATACTTTGAAAATGTAAGTTTTATAAAATATTAATGCATGGAATACTTTCATTTCTGTAAGTGTAAAGAAATAATTGTAAGGACTTTAACTATCTTATTTCAATGCTTGCCACTTGTAATTATATCCACTAGCATGACTTGTTATATCAAAGCTAACCACAATGGAAAGTCACTGAGTTGTATCATAGATAAAACAATTTTATTAATAATATTAGCTTTGAGCAGATGATGTGTTTAAATTTTAAAAAAGTGGCATTTTAAATTTCCTTTGAATTTAAAGGAAAATAAAAAATTAAAAGAAATTTAAATTCTAGCCCAAGACCTTTTAAGACAATCTAAGATATTTGTAGCATATGCTTTTCTGTAGTTTAATTTTAACACACTGCTGTTGAATTCTTAGGTAATTTGAGGATGAAATTTTGAATGTTTATCTCTTCAGAAGCAGTAAAAGAAGGTGATGGGAAAAATAACAAAAAAACATATAGTAATTTTATAGTTATAGGGTGATTTTCTCTGACAGGAGATTCACAGAAAGGTTTTAACTACTTGAATGATTTGTGTGAATAAACTCAAAAAGACCTTTAGGCTTCTCGGTGGTTGGCAAAAATAAAATGCAGGAATATAATGAGCTTTTCAAGGTACCTAAGCAGTTCAGTTTTTAATCAAATGAAGAATAAATTAAGGGTTTGAAGCTAACAACAAAGTTAAATGTGTTAACTAAGCAACAACACGCTATAAGTTGCTAAAATATATTTAGCAATATCAATAACCAAGGTATATTTATTTCAAATTAAGTTCAATTTTCATTTATTAGAGCATTGATTCATTATCATTTATTAGAGCATTGATCCACAAACTTTTATTGTCCCTCCCCCCTTATGTTTTTTTAGTGGAGAATCTTGCAGAATAATTATGAGTTCTTTTGAGTAAGATAAATTGAGTGCAAGGATACGTTTTCTGCTTTATGTTCTAACTTGTCGATTTTAGAAGCTTAGATTTAGTTTATTATAATTGTTGAATAAAATAAATAAGCATATAAATAATGATTATTTATGTTCATTTATATTTATGAATTTTATGCCCATCATTTATGATCCGGAAAAGGATTTCCAGATCCTTTATCAAAATTTAGCATTGTTATTCATTTGTTGTGAGTAATAAAAATTTTCTTAATTATACATATATTGTAATAGCAGGGTCAAAAAAGTTTCATCAAATTCAGTTGGTGTTAATATAGCAAAGTGTTGCATAAACAAACCAAAGTCTAAGCTTTCAAAAATGTGTTAGTCTAGTTCAGGGAGATTGGCTGAAATGTTGAAAATGCTCCCAACAAAAAAAAAAAGAAAATCCACCTTGGTACCATTTACAAGACAACTTCTAAGGGGTTGGGAGTGGGTAGGGATCTTGCCTTGCTGGCAGCTGACCTAACCTTAACCTCTGGCATGTCAAATCAACCCTTGAGCCCTGCCTGGACTGATGTGTGAGGCCATGGCCAGGAGTAAGCCAAAGAAAAACTGGTGTGGCACGGGAATGTAAAAGGAAAAGAAAGAAGCAAAGAAATGTGTTTTTGTAATAAATATGAACATTTAAATAACTGCTTCCTATCAATAATGTCTATGTGGATATTCAATTTTGAGTAATATGATCTATTTTCTATTATTGAAATGCTTTAACAGGTGCAAATAAAAAAAAATTCTAAAGTGAAAAAAATAAAGAAAATGTTTTCAAAATTTGGAGTCCTTAGTATGATCTCCAGCATCACAGCTGTATTACCCAAATATTATGTCTCATATTTTGTATATTTTGGAAATTTAAAACCTGAGGAAGAATCTATACCAAGAGTCAGCTTAACTTTAAGGTATCATCACTTACAAATAATAATTAGTTTTGCTCGTCTTCATAAGATCTTTTCTGAGCTCTTGTTAGTGGTGTTAATTATCAATTCCAGTTGTTGCTGTCCATTTAAAGAAAATTTGATACAAAAAAAAGGAATAAGAAAATTTTATAAAAGATATTTAAGCTGTAGTTGCAGGGACCACCCCCACGGGTGCTCGGTGTCAGAGGGCAACGCAT
Organism: Cryptotis parvus; assembly: GCA_021461705.1. Taxonomy (NCBI): domain Eukaryota; kingdom Metazoa; phylum Chordata; class Mammalia; order Eulipotyphla; family Soricidae; genus Cryptotis; species Cryptotis parvus. The sequence continues at coordinate 159,852 of JAJIBD010004370.1, forward strand.
GGTGGTACAAGGGCAATCAAGGAGTATCAGTATTGTGGCTTTAAAATGCTGAAATTGAACCCAGGCCCACACATAAGCACGACAGGTACTCAGTTATTTGGCACACTCTTGGGTTTCTTAAGAAGATCCTTTTTGGGGAGTATTTGGGCTTTTTCTTTGGTTTTTGGGTCACACCCAGCGACGCTGAGGGACTATTCTTGGCTCTGCACTCAGAATCACAGTTGGGAATGCCCAGGAGACCATGTGGGATGCCAGGGATTAAAACCTAGCTGGCTACGTGCAAGGCAGATAACCTACCAGCTGTACTGTGGGTAGCACTTGGAGGTGCTCGGTGGTTACTCCTGGCTCTTCACTGGGAAAGTACTCCTGGCGGTGTTCGGGAGACCATGTGGGATGCTGGAGATCCAACCCAGGTTGACTGAGTGCAAGACAAACACCCTCACCATGTAATATGACACTGGTCCCCCTCTTAAAAATCTTATCACTGTTTCGATGTCTTCCCATTGTTCATCGATTTGCTGGAATGGGTACTAGTAACATCTCAATAAGTCCTGTCACAAGCAAGTGTAACCCAAGGGCATATGCTTGCTCCAGGGACAGGAAGAGCCCCAAACTCTTATCAGGTCATAGAACTGAGGTCCATAATTGTTACTAGTTTTTGGCATAACAAGTAAATAAAACACGGGTAGCTTGCCAGGCTCTGCCATGTAGGCGGGAAAGTCTCAGTAGAAGGCTCTCATCTTGAGCATTTACTGATGAAACTTAAAGGGGAAAGATTAGGTTTTCTCTTGGATGGAGCTCTGAGGAACTATGGAGTCTGGATGTTGAGAATGACAATGCATGATGTGTGGTTTGCTCTGGCTTAATGCACTTTTTTATTTCAGCAGTGGATATGCGCACTGACAGAACATATACATAAAATCAAAATAGATTTTCTGTTCTAATAGTAATAAAAAACATTTGATAAACCACATACACATTAGAGAATATATTAGATTTATAACATTTGTTAAGTACTATTATCTTTTAAGCAAAAGTATTTTTCAATGCATGTCTCATTTGAAAGCTCGTTTGGTGTTTATCAACATTTATTGTAAACTAAATTGCACTGGGTAAAAACACTGTCTAAGTTTTCAGTGACTTTTCTTTCCTGTAAGCACTTCCACCAACTCATGAATGGATGTTATTCTGACTACAATGCAGTTTAGTTTTTTTTCTCTTTATTTATGCAGAGCTTGCTTGATTCAGCACTTGCTGTAAAAATGTTGATGTTGTATAAAATATGGCTTCATCCGTCCCTTATTTCACAGTGTAAGTCTTATACGTGTAAGTCCCATATCTCTCCTACCCAAAAGAGTCTACTTAATCAGGGGTTAGGATATTGCTTATCCCTCTGTTAGAATGCAGAACCCTTGCAGCCAAATGCATTTTCTATATTATTATTTTATTATTCTTACTGTTTAACAATTATTCACCAGGGTATCTTGAGTACCATAGAAATACAGTAAACACATGTTGTAAACTAAAAAAAAATGCTTTCAGTTTTTAACAGTATTTTATGGAAATAACATGTTATTGTTATTTATTTTCGCCTTCATGATCATACTTATAAATAATTTGATTTTTAAAGAGTATCATATAAGCAGCAATTGCTATACTCCAGCTACTTTTCAGTACCATGTCAGTTGCCTTTGCCAAGTTATTCCTCAAAAAAGAAACTTTTCATAATGAAGTCTTTAGCACAGCACACAAATTGACAGCCTGACTTGTTTTCTTTAGAATATCCATTTTCTCCTTTGGTAAGAACACAGCATGTTTTCACAGAGAAATGTCTTCTGCTTCCTTAGTTCAGATGACATGAGAAGACAGGAACTCACATCAGGGTTCAAGAGCATGAAGACATGCAGGTAAGATATTCTATTTCTCCTACCATTAAAATTTATTCAATGTCATATTTTTTGACCGGCTGGAGCGTTAAAATATTTTACTATTTATGATCTATAGTTCCCATGAACTACTAACTATTGAGAGGAAAGATACTGGAGAAAGTGTAGATTATTCACTATTAAGTCATTTATGACACTAAGGTCACAGGTAATCCTTTATTTTCTTAATGACATAAATTGTATATTATGACAATCTATCCTTTATTTATGTTTAATATTGAATAATTAGATTCTCATTTCTTATTGCTTTCATAAGAATGCCTCTTAAGTAAATTTACAGCAGAATCTATTCTCCGATTTACTACATTACCATTCTTTCTCCAACTTTACCTGCTACAACATTTCCTTACAATTATTCTCAAATCTGGCAGTTTCCCTAAGTTCAAAAAAGACTCCAAAATTATTTAAAATAGAATATACATTCAAGGTTATAGTTTGTGAATTATTCTTTTAAATGCATTTTCATGATATTCCAAACATTAAATTGAATTCAAGACCAAAAGAAGAGATCACGTATCTTATTTGTTGCAATATAATTTTTGGAAATTTATGTATGAATTTGACACATTCAGATGTATAGTCTGAATGTTTTGTCCTCCTACAACAGATAAATTGAAAACAAATTCTCCAAAGTAATAGTACTACAAAGTGGAAATATCTTGATTGTTAGAACTGATTGGACACATTCTAAAGGAAGCTTTCTAGAATTATTTTGATAGATGTACCCAACAGCTTGTTAAATCTAGGACTAAAGATTTAAAACAGAAATAGGAGTAATGTAAAGGTATAGTATTTAGGCAGAAGTTGTAGCTTACGCCTCCTAATTTCATAAAATTTATCTTAAGAAGACTGAGCCCCCTGTCATGAAACCAGAGCCATGGCAGAGCCTAGCAAGCTACCCATGAGTATTCGATATGCCAGAAACGGTAACAATAATGGACCTCATTCCCAACGAATGGAGATGTTACTGGCACCCGCTCAAGCAAATCGATGAACAACAGGAAGACAAGTGACAAGTGATCTTGAAAACCAATTTACTCTAAGTTTTGTACTAAAAACAATAAAATACACAATATTTTATGTCACCATATGAAACTCATCCAGTTAGAAATGGTTCCATATATATGGCATCATATGAAATTCATCTAGTCTGAAATTGATTGAGCATTTATTTATGAGATTTTTATAACAACAAATTATGAGATTAAAAATATTGCAATGAGGGGCAGAGAAACAGCACAGTGTGTAGGGTGTTTGCCTTGAATGTGGCTGACCGGATTCAATCCCTGGCATCCCATATGGTTCCCCCAGTACCACCAGGAGTAATTCCTGTGTGAAGAGGCAGATAAAACACCTGAGTGTCGCTCGGTATGACTCAAAATGCAAAAAAGAAAAAATGTGATGAGTTTATATACCCAATAAAAGAATAGTAAAGAAATATAAATTATTATTAAATGAAGGCAAATAATTTACATTATAATTCCTATGTGTATGTAGGGCTTATATGTAAGACAGTGTATCAGAGAAGGGAAAATGTGAGAGAGAGAGGAGAGAGAGATAGAGAAAGAGAGAGAGAGAGAGAGAGAGAGAGAGAGAGAGAGAGAGAGAGAGAGTGCCTGCTACGGAGGCAGGCTGGGAGAGGGAATCTGGGTACATAAGTGGTGCAAAATGTACACTGGTTGAGGGATGGGTGTTGGAACACTGTATTACTGAAACAAATCATGAATATCTTTGTAATTGTATAACCCACTGCCACTTGAGCACTGAATCACTTGACATCCCGTTCTTCGTCAATTTGCTCAAGCAGGAACCAGTAACGTTTCTATTTGTCTCTGTTACACGCCAGTGTAGCCCAATGACATCTGCTTGCTCCAGGAAAACGAAAAGCCTCAGTTTGTTCAGGTCCTTTTCTTTTTTTTTCTTTTGGGTCACACCTGGCAAAGCTCAGGGGTTCCTCCTGCTCTGCACTCAGCAATTCCTCCTGGCGGTGCTGGGGGACCATATATGGGATGCCGGGGATCAAACCCGGGCTGGCGTGGGCTGGCCGCCTGCAAGGCAAACACCCTACCCACTGGGCTATCGCTCCGGCCCCTGTTCAGGTCCTTTTCGACTATCTTGTAGGTGGGCGGCCACATAATCTTTTGACATCCTGAGGGATTCAGACAGTAATGGCTCTAGTCCAGTTGTCATCTCACATGTACAGCCCATCTGATTTTTGATGCCTTGGCAAACAAGACAGCATTCGTGATTCTGGAACGCCGATGCAGGTCTGAACTCCGAATCCTTCTCTCACTCAAATGAGGCGTGATATCCCAAGCTTACTCTTTAGATTCCTCTTTGGGAGACCTGAATAGCTTTCTCATCCTGCTTTCGTAGGGCCCAGATCTCTGAGGCATATGTTAATGCAGGGAGAATGGTTGAGTCAAAGAGATGTGCCCAGAGCTGGAGGTTCTTTGCCTTTTATCTATTTCTTTGATGCTGTTGAAGACTTTCCATGCTGCCATGCTGCTCAGTTACTTCTGTGTAGCTCAGGTGCTAAATTGTTCATCGAAGTTCTCGACCTAGGTACACATAACTGCCACATTCAGAAATGTTTGTTACTTTAAGAGTGAATGGAGCATCGGGAACTAGTTTGTTTTTCATGAATATTGTTTTGTTGAGATTCAGCTGTAGACCATCTTTCCACATTCTCAGTCAAAGTCAGCCAGCATTTGTGCTGCTTGGCTGTTTGGTGTTTGGTGATGAACAATGTCATCAGTGAAGCAGAAGTGGTTTAGTTGCTGACCATCTATCTTCACTCCCATTTCTTCCCATTCTAATTATTGCATGACATTCTCCAGGGTGTCTCTGAAGAGTTTTAGTAAAATGGTATCACCCTGCCAAACCCCTCTTTTGACATCAATGATCACTTCTTTGTAGAATGGTGAGATTCTGGTGGCGAATCCATAATACAGCTCACGAAGGATCTTGATGTATTGTGTTTGAACGCCCTGTTTAATTCGGGCTTTATGACTGCTTCAGTCTCTACAGAATCAAAGAATTTCTGTAAATCAATGAGCATTAGACAGAGAAGCATATTGAACTCCCTATAAGCCTCAATATGCTTGGTTACCATGTGGATCTGGTCAACTGTGCTGAATCCTTTTTTGGAAGCCAGCTTGCTTGCATGGTTGCCCTACATCTAATGTTCTGCCAATCCTGTTCAGGATGATTCGAGTCAACAGCTTGAAGATTACAGAAAACAGGCAGATCAGACAATAGTTTCCAATAAAATATTTTTATAAAAATAAATATAAATCATTTTTATTCAAGATAATATATTGTGAAATATATTTGTCTTGCAAATATAGTATCCAGTTTTTGTCCTCTCTGCCACATACCAACTTAAATACTTCCAGGAGCATCCCTTGAACATAAAGTCCAGAGTAAGCACTGTGCACAGTTAGTAATAGCTCAATTTTCCATGATTCACAAAAATCTTTTTTTTTCACTTTTCTTCCCATTGTTCATCGATTTGCTTGAGCAGGTGCCCGTAACAACTCCATTCATTATGGACATTATGAAGTCATTTTTGTTACTGTTTTTGGCATTTTGAATACACCACGGTTAGCTTGTCAGGCCCTCCTGTGGCTCTGGGTTCATCCTAGTCTATTTCTATGTCAGACCATCAACCATCCAGGACTCATGGGCAGAGCCCTGGCTGAAACAAGCCTGTCTCTTGTCTGCCCCCTGATCATGCAGAGGGGCAACACAGTCATACCTGCATCACCTCGAGGGGCAAATTCTGAAAAAAATAATTATCTTTTAAAACAATTACTTTTATTCTTACACTTCCCTTAAATTAAAAATTGTTTCCAAAATTATAATGTCAACATAGAAAAAGTTTTCCAAAGATAAAAGATAGTGAGAACTGTCATCATGAGTGGAGTGCCCAAACGAATCTGAAATTAGTTCCACCAAAACAAAAAAGCATAATTCTTATAAATTTGGCTTGGGGGATTTTAGCTCATTTTTGTATGTTAATTGATTTACAATTTTTTTTTTCAATCCGCCCAGGTATGCTGAACCAGACTCTCAGACATAGGGCAGAGCTGCTACTTGCTCTCCCAGTGCCCAGTCGCTCATGAGGTGCCAGGGAGCCATGGCGCTTTCTAGCCCTGGACTGTCACCCCAGAAGAGCCTCACCACAAGCCAGCAGACCAGACTAGCATAGCCCGGATCATCGACAGCCACCCTGCAGCAGATTTTTTTTTCAATCCAGCCCAGGTATGCTGAACCATTGACTCTCAGACATGGGGCAGAGCTGCTACTTGCTCTACCTGTGCCCGGGAGGCATGGCGGGTTCTAGCCCTCGCCTGCCACCCCAGCAGAGCCTGACAACAAATTAGACGACCCCCCCCCCTACTCCCTGGGGGCTGCCATTTTCCTCATCCGGACTTCCCTCTAGTCGCAACTCCACCCTGCAGACCAGACTATCACAGCCCGGCTTGCGTGGCCACTAGCGGCTGCTTGGTTCATCAATAATTGCTTTATTTAGAGGTAACTACAAGAGTATGCCCCTGCCCCCGCCGCACGGCAAGCCTGGCAAGCTGCTCATGTCATATTTGATATGCCAAATACCAGTAACATTTATATTAGATCATTCCCATGACCTAATATAATGGTTTTAGGCTCTTTATGTTCCTGGAGCAAGCGGGTGCCTTTGCTTTCTACTAGCATGAGACAGGACATATGGAGATATTACTGGTGCCCGCTCGAGCAAATAGATGATGAACAGGAAGATAGTGATAGTGATAGTGAATTGATTCACAACATAAGGAAAATACATGTTCAAGTTTTCATTATAGGAGACAGTTTTACAACATGGAAGAAAGTATTCATTGAACTGAAATTAGGACTTTATTCTTCACAAAAACAAGAACATAAGGGAATTATCTTTTTTTTTTAATGGCTGCCATTCCATGAGATGGCTCTTAGGTAATTAGAAAACATTTCTTAGTTCTAAACAAATTAAGAAAATTCTGATATATTTCATTAGTTAAAAGGAGCAAAGAAAAAACTTGTATCTGTTCTCAAGTTTATGCTCCAATAAAAGTTTATACCTTTGAACTAAGAATCACAAAGACTGTATGAACCCACCACTCCTAGCTGTCATGAAAATAAACATGAACTGGTTCTGACAGTCCAACTACTGTCCTTGAAATTTATATAAGTTTAAATCTAGAGTTTAAAAAAGGAGCTTCTAAAAACCACACATTCTCTGTTCTCCTACTTGTTTATTAAGTAAGTTTTGATTTCTTTCAACCATAGAGAATTTTAAATAATAGATTTTTAATGAAATAAATGTTTTAGCAAAAATTTGGATGTGAACATATTTCACATTGAGAAAAAGTTTAAACCTAAAAGGTAAATGTACTGCATTGGATAGTAAATTTATTCCCTGTTATCATTGAGATTAATTTAAAAAAATCTAAATTTTGCCTGATGAACTGTGAATAATGAAGTTTTATTAAAATGTCTAATTTGTTTAGTTACATGCTGCCTAGTTATCCAATTATTCTGACAAAATTACAAATGAAGAAAGTCAAATTTGTTAAATTAAAAGAGTCATTGAAGTAATTAAGACTGGTGAAGCATATTATTAGGGAAAAATAGTATACAAAATATACCATTCTCTTACTTTCAAGTTTTTTTCCCTTCCCTTTGACACCTCCCTTATTTTAGAACTCAGAAAACAGTTCAGATAAATTAAAATTATAAAAAATTAATAATTTGTATCATTATTAGAAAAATAACTAAGACAATATGTGAAATAATAAAATATATGGAATTATCTCATTTTGAGTAAAATAATGCTAATTAATAAGAAGAAATAAGCACAAAATAAAAATATGTTCATTTAAAATATTTTATAAATTATGCTTATATTAAAAATAGGAAGGGGGCCAGAGCAATAGCACATCAGGTTAGGCATTTGCCTTGCATGCACCTGACCTGTGTTCGATCCCTGGCATCCCATATCGTCCCCAAGCACCTCAAGGAGTAATTCCTGAGTGCAGATACAGGAGTAACCTCTGAGCAATGCTGGGTGTTAACCAAAAAGCAATATATAAACAAATAAACAGATAACTAAATATAGGAAGGCTAAGTGAAAAAAAAATTAACTTTAACCATACTAATTCTGTTATAGATTTTAAATCATGCTTGGGAAAATAAATGAATATATAAAAATTGCTAAAATTGAAGACTGAATGATGAAATATATGAGGAAATATCACTATCACTATCCTCCCGTTGATCATCTATTTGCTAGAGCGGGCACCAGTAATATCTCCATATGTCCTGTTACATATATGTAGAGATAATTTGCAAATTAATCTTAGTAACTGAAATTCATTCAAAGTTATTTGCATGTTAGAATGACTTCTTGGTTATTGGGTGCAAACTATATACTAATGTCTTTTAAAATAACAAAATGTCAACTCAATTACTACATTTTTAAGTTATTTCAATTAAACTTGATTCTCAGACAATAATATGAAAATAGATTATAATTGCAAAATTTGATTCTGAAACAAATGCACATAAAAGTGAAAGGCAAAAACTAAGATCTAATTCATAACTCTTACACTACACTATTAAAAATCCATAATTAGCCTTTGGTTGCAGTTATAAAATTACTTTTCCAAGTTTTCTGATGATACACTCACAAACAATCCAATATTTTGTTCTTACATTTTATTAAAACTTTGAACTACAAGGTGTTCAACACAGGAGGGTTGCTTCATGGTTGGAAGCCTGACTCAAGAGAAAGAGAACAGAGACAGCCTGCTTCTCTGGCAGGCTTCTCTCTATTCTCTCTCTCTTCTATCTCTCTCTGTCTCTGTTCTCTGTCTTTCTCTTTCTCTATCTCTCTGTCTCTCTCTCCCCCCACACTCATTTTGGGCATAGTGATTTGCAATACAGATATTGAGATGTTGCTCTCCTCCTTTACCTACTTTCAGCATACAGTTCTTATCTAAAATGATTATTTCCAGTTATCATTACTGTCGGGGAATGCTGCCAGGGTCCCCGACAGTGTCAGGACAGAAGTTTTCTTCTACCTTCGAGGACTCTGGGAGAACAGATGAAAACTCATGAGTCAGGTGCAGTTCCAAAAATGGCTTTTAATAGTACAAAAATTCTTCCACAGCACTCCAATATAATGAACAAACTCTAGCTCTGGTCCGAACTTAGACCATACAAAAGAGCCTAAGTCTCCCACCAAAGAGAGTGGATCTCACCCAAGCTGAGTCCTACCCAGAAGAAGGAGCAAAAGGCCAAAGAGCAAAAAGCCAAAAGTTGAGGCCGAGGAGCCAAAAGCCACAGGAGCCAAAAGCCGAAAGCTAAAAGGCCCAAACGCAAAAGGTAAAAGGTGAATGGGCCTCAAGTCAGCCTCTTATATACACCAAAGTAACCCAACCGGGAGGGTCATGTCAACAAAGAACTCTAAACAGAGTTTGAGTATTATACCTGCAGCCTATTGCAGGTATAAACAAAGGTTATGCCAAGGTCTAATCCTTTCTATCAAGATTATCTCTTATGTAAAACACTGGAGAGAGGGGGCTGGTATATAAAGTCATACATCTTAACTTCATGAGCTTCATGTAATCTAGATGGTACCCACAAGGTCCTTCTTATTATTATCTGCACCAGGGTGATTCTGAGTATCTTGCTTCTCTTGTACTGAAAGGGTCACACTCGCCTGCTTAGAGCAAATTAGTATGATCCTTCCTATAGTCTTCCTATAGTCTCAGCGTAGCCAGGGTGGTAGTCTCCTGGTAAATTCTAACTGTCCCACGCTGGGTGCAGTGGGTATAAAGAGGAGCTGTGCCAAATCTAGAAAACATAGAATCTTAGTAGATGTATAAGTCAGAAGTTATTCAATCAAGGTGACTTCTGTAAGTGCCACACCCTCTAGAAGTGTTTACATAGAAGAGAGCTCTCATTAGAATGACCTTGACTTAAATAGATTAAGCTGGGAGTGGTCAAAACAACAAAACTCCCAGGTTAGCTAAACCTGTCCTCCAACAATTACCATGGCGGTTCCTTCTCTATTCCATCTGCCTTTTCCCTTTGCACTTGATTAAGGCTTCCAACGGTGGAGCAATCCTCCTGTGTTTCTACTGTCTTGAGTTAGTCTCATACTATATTTTTGTATGTTCCATAATTGAGTGCAATCATTCTATGCTGTCCCTCTCCTTTTTCCCTTCTGGTTCATTTCACTTAGTATGATATTCTGCAGATATTTCTGAAAAAGGAGTCAATTAAATGACAATAAATTATTTTTCCTGCTGTTCATGTGAAAAAATAGGTAGTCTTTCAATTAAGCAAAAATCTTGGCATAGAGTTATTAATTTGATGCATATTGCCTTCAAATGTGAATTGTATTATGGCCTTCTTTCTTGTAATAAATGTAGAGTACATTGAGATATCTACTTGTGAGGTTCCAAATGTGGTAGAACTTAACTTCTTTTTTTTTTGCTGATTTTAGAATTCCTGCTTAGATATTTGCCTGTTATAATTACAATGTACTATTATGTGTATCTTTTGTTACTTTGTTTTAAATGATATATTTAAAACAAATTTTAGAATTTTTACCAGGTATCACATTAGATGCATTGCTTCCCTATTTTTTCAGATATACTTAAATCAATTTTTCAGATATACTTAATAAATTCATCTTAAATCTACTGCCTATCTGTGTAGCTTAAAATGAAAGGCTTCTTATTCTATTTTCTTAGGGTAGCATGAAAATGATTATATATAATTTTTTCATTAATAGTGTTAGAAAAGATTTTTTCTTTCTATTATTTGTATTTAGGTTGTACTCAACTCCATCATAAAGTCAATTATGTGGTCTGATAAATACAGAGTTGTTGACATTATTATTCTTGATGGTGATAATCACTTAAGAAACACACATTTATAAGGCATAATATCCTTCCAAAATGTCATACTTGAATGAAAAAAAAACATTAAAAAGTGCAAAAAAAAGTCTGTGTCCCCACACTGGTGCTACTGAATATACATTGGTGAAGGGACAAGTGCTTCAACATTGCATTGACTGAAACTCAATCCTGAATAACTTTGCAACTGTGAAAAAAGATAATTGGACTTAAAATATATCTAGGAATATAGGTATATAATTAGACTGGGGCAGGGATGAGGATTGATGGTCTTTGAGGAAACATGCCAATCATCAAGAGAATAAATTTGTGTCTTCATTCCCATTATGAAACTCTAGGACTGAAGAGAGCAGGACAATGACGCTATACGTGAAGTGTTATGGAAATGCTGTTTGTCAGGTTATTTCCTTCTTTATAATTACTTTCTACTTAATGTTAGATAAAGAAATATATTACTTCAGTCACTTATGGTGCCAAAATAGATTTGATTATAGTAAACATTAGATGTGCTTGTTGAACAAGAACAGTTCACCTGTTTGAAGAAGTGACTACTTCAGATAAAGGGGAACATACAAATGAAAAAATAAGGTAGTTAAATAACTTTTAAAGAAAATTCATGTTATAAATAATATTGATACATCATGAATACATAAAACAGTAAATGT